>JADLZN010008572.1:0-209997 GCA_018155175.1 Sinocyclocheilus anophthalmus | reverse complement strand
CAAAACTTCTCCAGGGCCCAAAAACACCCTCAGACCCCAGAGGGTTAAATTGACCAAAAGTTGTCATGAGCTGGGCTTGAACGCGGGTCTCTGGCGTGGTAGTTTGAGAGATCTACCACTACTCCACAGGAGTGGTAATGGCGGACCCAAACGAAACACTAGAGCAGTTCAGGGAGAGTAAGATTTATTTAAAAAAAAAAAAAAAAAAAACTGTCTTTGCAAGAAAAATACAACGAAAGGTCTTCTCGGACTGAGGTATTAACTACAGCAAAAATAATGGAAAAACCACATGGGAAAACAAAACTCCACGAGGGGAGAAAACAAAACCAGAGAACAATTCTAACTAAAGAAAGAACCTCAGGAAACCTTACTTGGGGTAGCTCGAGAGGCTTTAGCGAGACCAGGCAGGAGACACAGGGCGAAGACTCAAAAACCGAGTGAGGAACCCGGGGAAAAATACACCACTTAAATACACTGGGGAAAACAAGGCGCAGGTGACTTGGATAACGCTAACAAGGTCACACAAGGAAGAACTAAGGCAGAGGAAAAAACACAGGGACCTCTAGGGACACGGAGACAAAAGGAGAAGACAAGACAGGTTTTAGTAATGAGACATGAAACGTGGGGTTAATTCTAAGTGAACGGGGGAGAAACAAACGATAGGAAACAGGGTTAACTTTCCTTGCTATGCGGAACGGGCCAATGTATTTCTGGGAAAGCGTCCTTGATTCGACCCTAAGGGGCAGGTTCTTGGTGGCTAACCAGACTCTTTGACCAGCTCGGAAATTAGGGGCCGTCCGGCGGCGGCGATTAGCGTGACGTTGGTATCTCTGGGAGGTTTGAAGAAGGGCACGCCTAACCTTCCTCCAGGTCTGCCGACAGCGTTGGACAAAACGCTGGGCCGAGGGAACACCAACCTGTGACACTTCCTCAGGAAACAATGGGGGGGTAAACCCGAACTGGCATTCAAAGGGGGATAGTCCAGTGGCCGAGGACTGGAGGGTGTTGTGGGCATATTCAGCCCACATGATGTAGGTAGCCCAAGAGGTGGGGTTATTGGCCGCCATACACCACAGAGTGGTCTCCAGATCCTGATTAATCCGTTCCGCCTGGCCATTAGACTCTGGATGGAACCCAGACGATAGGCTGGCCGTGGCACCGATCAGCTTGCAGAAGGCCCCCCAGAACCGGGACGAGAACTGGGGCCCCTCGGTCGGAGACAATATCTAGGGGAATTCCAAACACCCGGAAGACATGGTTCATGAGGAGCTCTGCTGTTTCTTTGGCCGAGGGCAATTTGGGCAGGGGAATGAACCGGGCGGCCTTAGAGAACCGGTCCACAACCACCAGGATGACAGTGTTGCCCTGGGATGGTGGAAGTCCCGTAACAAAGTCCAGAGAAAGGTGCGACCATGGCCTACGGGGAATGGGTAAGGGATGGAGCAGTCCCTGAAGTCGCTGATGTGTAGACTTTCCCTGGCTGCACACAGGGCAGGCCTCCACATAGACCTTTACATCCTCCTTGATGGACGGCCACCAAAACCGCCGCTGGAGGAAGTCAAGAGTGCGAGCATTTCCCGGATGGCACGTCAAGGGAGACTCATGACCCCACTGCAAGACCCGGGCCCAGGCAGATTGAGGGACATACAGGCGTCCCGTGGGACCACCTCCTGGATCTGGCTCTTGGGCTTGGGATTCTCGCACCACCCTTTCCAGTTCCCACTGAAGGGCCGCAACAATTCTAGACCTCGGAATAACCGATGCTAAAGACTTCTCCTGTGTCTCGGGACAGGGCATCCGGCTTGACATTCTTAGTGCCGGGCCTGTAAGACAGGAAAAACTGAAATCGATTAAAAAAAACAAGGACCATCGAGCCTGCCGAGGATTCAGCCGCTTGGCCTGCTGGAGATATTCCAGGTTCTTGTGGTCCGTGAGAACCTGGAAAGGGTGCTGGGCCCCCTCAAGCCAGTGTCGCCACTCCTCCAAGGCGAGTTTAACTGCGAGCAACTCTCTATCCCCCACGTGGTAGTTGCGTTCGGCATCTGACAGGCGACGAGACATAAAGGCGCAAGGGTGTAATTTCCCATCCTCACCCCTTTGTGACAGAATGGCTCCTACGCCCACCTCCGAGGCGTCTACCTCTACCACGAAAGCTCTTTCTGGGTCGGGGATCGAGAGAATGGGAGCGGAAGTGAAGCGGTGCTTGAGCTCCTCGAAGGCCCCCGCTGCTTCCGAACCCCAGTGAATCTTGATTCCGCCTCCCTTGGTCAGCGTAGTCAAGGGGGCCACCACAGAGCTGAAGTTTGTAATGAACCTCCTGTAGAAGTTTGCGAAGCCGATAAAACGTTGAACCTCCTTAACTGTGGCGGGAATAGGCCAGTTGAGGACAGCTTCAACCTTCTTAGGGTCCATCTCCACGTGGCCAGGAGTGATGATGAACCCGAGAAACTGAGCCTGGGTAACATGAAACTCACATTTCTCGGGCTTCACAGAGATGATTGTCAAGGAGTCTCTGGAGAACCCTGCTGACGTGCCCCTCATGCTCCTCCAATGACCCCGAGAAAATGAGGATATCGTCAAGATAAACAAAGACGAATTGATTAAGCATGTCCCGGAGAACGTCATTTATTAGTGCTTGGAATACTGCGGGGGCATTGGTGAGCCCGAACGGGATCACCAGATACTCATAGTGGCCTGTGGGGGTGTTAAAGGCCGTCTTCCATTCGTCCCCTTGTTGGATCCGCACGAGATGGTATGCGTTGCGTAGATCCAATTTAGTAAAAATGGAAGCCCCTTGTAGTAGCTCGAAAGCAGTGGCCATGAGGGGAAGGGGGTATCGATTCTGAACCGTGATCTTGTTGAGGCCCCGGTAATCGATACATGGCCTAAGACCCCCGTCCTTCTTCCCCACAAAGAAGAAGCCCGCCCCAGCCGGGGAAGTAGAGGCACGGATGATGCCAGCTGCCAGAGATTCCTTAATGTAGGTATCCATTGCTGTGCGCTCGGGGGAAGACAAGGAGAAAATCCGACCCCGGGGAGGGCAGGAGCCAGGGAGTAGCTCAATGGCAGGGGCGGTGAGGAGGTAAGGAGTTGGCCCGGGACTTGCAGAACACTGCCTTGAACTGATGATAGGAGCTGGGTACTCGAGACAGGTCGACCGACTCTTGAAACTCGGAACTAGGGACTGAGGGACTCAGGCAGGTGAGGTGGCAAGTGGAACCCCAGCTCATAATGGTGCCTGCGGACCAGGGGTGGCCCAGGATAACGGGATACTCGGGGGAGTCAATCAGATAGAAGGTCTCCTCCTGCTGGTGTTGATGGATGGTAAGTCGCAGGGACTGAGTGGCCTCTGTTACTCTGCCCGGTTCCAGAGGTCTGCCATCCAATGCCGTAACGGCCTGGGGATGAGGAAGCCGTTGGGTGGGGAGCCCAAGTTCCCTAGCCAAGGATAGATCCAGAAAGTCGCCTGCGGCGCCGGAACCAATCATGGCCTGGACCGGATGCTGGTGGCCCTCCCAGGACAAAGTGGCTGGAACCACTAGGACGGCGTTAGTAGGAGGAGCTCTAATCTTCCCCATCACAGCCCTCCTGTAGCTGGGCGGGGATAACCATTTCCCGAGAGCTCGGAGCAAGTAGAGCGAAAGTGGCCGGAAGCACCGCAGTAAAAGCAACGTCGCTCCCTCATGCGACGTTCCCTCTCATTGGGAGAGAGCCTGGAGCGACCCCCTTGCATGTCCTCCGGGGAATCATGGGGCTGTTCAGGAGCCGAGGAGGCTCTGGATGCAGGAATACGAACTGGGGACACAGCCCTGCTCACAGGAACTTGGAACTGAGACGCCTTGCGGCGAACCACCCGTCGCTCTCTCAGGCGATTGTCCAGGCGAATGGCCATTGCAATGAGGGACTCGAGATCAGCAGCTGGTTCTCGGGTGGCTAACTCATCTTGAAGAGGCTCGGACAGCCCTCCCTGAAAGCAGACCATCAATGCCTCATCGTTCCATCCGCTTCCTGCTGCGATGGTCCGAAACTCGATGGCGAAATCTGCGGTGCTGCGAGAGCCTTGATTTAGAGCAAGCAGGCGCTTGGAAGCCTCCCGACCACTGACTGGATGATCAAACACTCGCTTGAACTCCTCTTTAAAGGCTGCGTAGGACTCACAACAGGCATCCTGGGATTGCCACACCGCGGAGGCCCAGAAGAGGGCCTTATCTGAGAGAAGGGTAATTATGTAAGCAATCCTGGAGCGGTCTGTGGGAAAACTTGAGGGCTGGAGCTCAAAGATCAGGGAGCATTGGGTGAGGAAACCCTGGCAGGAACTAGGATCCCCAGCAAAGGGCTTGGGAGGTGGTAATCGAGGCTCTACAACTGAAGGAGGCCTGTTGCCACTTGGGGGTGAAGCAGCGGGAGGTGAAGCGCCCGGGAGCCGTTCAAAGAGCTGGCGGATGGAACCCATCACATCGGCCAGAAGTTGAGAGTGTTTGGTCATTAGCTCCTCCTGATGGCTGAGAACAGCTTCATGGCGCTGGAAAGATGACTCGTGCTGCGCAATCACTGCCAACAGGTCCTTTGAGGTGAGTGTTTCTGGGTCCATAGCTAACTCGGTTTTTCTGTCACGAGCTGGGCTTGAACTCAGGTCTCTGGCGTAGTAGTGTGGATGATCTACCACTATCCACAGAGTGGTACATGGTGGGATCATCATACGTAAACATAGAGGTCAGTTCCCAGAAGAGAAGATTATTTAAAAAAAAAAAAAAAAACAGTCTTTGCAAGAAAAATACAACGAAAGGTCTTCTCGGACTGAGGTATTAACTACAGCAAAAATAATGGAAAAACCACATGAGAAAACAAAACTCCACGAGGGGAGAAAACAAAACCAGAGAACAATTACAACCAAAGAAAGGAACTCAGGATACATTACTTGGATCAGGTAGAGGGAGACCGGTTCCGCCGGAGATTTTGCCGGGCGGTACGGACAGGGGCACGCTACACACCAGGGCGAAGAGCTCATAAATACCGATGGGAGTGAAAAACCCGGGGCCAAAAATAATAGACAAGACACCGCAAAATACACGGGGGAAGGAAAAAGGAGCCAGTGTGACTTGATAACGGCTAACAAGGGTCACACAGGAAGAAACTACGGCAGAGGAAAAAACACAGGGACCTCTAGGGACACGGAGACAAACTACAGGAGGTAGGATGCTGACAAAAGTGACAGTAAAAAAAAAAAGTGAAAAATGTGTGTCACAGTGTCCACAAAAGTATGAAGCAGCACAACTGTTTTCAACATTGATAAAAATAAGAAATGTTTCTTGAGCATAAAATCATCATATTAGAATGATTTCTGAAGGATCATGTGACACTGAAGACTGGAGTAATGATGCTGAAAATTCAGCTTTACCATCACAGGAATAAATTACATTTTATAATACATTCAAATAGAAAATAGTTATTTGAAATTGTATTCATATTTCACAATATTGCTGTTTTTAAATTATTTTTTACTAAATAATTGCAGGCTTAGTAATCATAAGACATTTTAATGCCTCTCTTAATGCCTTTTTGATATGGCATATCAAATATTCACATTTTCATAACACATTCCAATACCAAATTTATTTAAACTGAAATAATTTCTATCATGACTGAGCCACAAAAGTGCATGAAAAAGTGCAAAAACGAATCGCTGTGTTTGTTTTGAGAGCACAAACACTATCTATATGCTGCGCTACCATGTACATGCCACAACAAATTAGTTTGATGGCTCTACTGGCATCGAGCTCATTCTGTATGTGAACATAACCCACAATCCCGTTTGTCCTCTCCTGCCTCTGAAACCAGAATGAGGTCAAAGTGTTCGCTCAAAGCCTAATAAAGCTCTTTAAACACTGCTCGGAGGCACTAATTAAAAAACAGAAATCAGAGTTAAAATATGCTGTAGAAGTTGAAGAAAAATAACTGAGAAAGACTGACAGATGTAGAGGAAAAGGACTTTGTGAAAAAAGTTTTCACTAAGAGGGTACAAAATAGGTCCCAAAACCATTTTAAATAACTGCATATGTTTATTTTTTTTTTGCAAATTTGCTATTACTAAACGTTTAAATACAGTTTAAAATCCTGACTTGTGTGATTTTGTTATTGTCTAGCAATAAACTTTAAATAAACATTAAAATTAAATATACAAAATATACAATAAACTACAAACAGTAGGGAAAAGCTAGTCTCTGTATTAAAAATAAAATAAAATAAAATTTCTTCTGTCTATTTTAACACAATGGTGTTTGTGTAAAATACAGTTTAAAATCCTGACTTGTGTGATTTTGTTATTTTCTTGCAATAAACTTTAAATTTTATATACAAAATATACACTATACCATATACTCAGTAGGGAAAAACTAGTCTCTGTATTTTAAATAAAATAAAATAAAATAGAAAATTTCTGCTGTCATTTTTAACACTATGGTGTTTGTGTAAAATTTGAGAAAATTGAATAAAATTATTTTCTTCTAGTCATGTTGTAGAAAGAATCCAAAATGTTACTTTTAGAGTGTTTTAAATGTTTTACTATTTTTGTAATGAGGTACATCATGTGGTAACAGGTATTCATGCAAAATGCAAACTCTGTATGAAAATGAACTAAATATAAATTAAACAAACAAAGACGACAATTGCTATATGATTTTAATTGACACTGATGACTAGAATAATAGCTGCTTTATCATCGCAGGAATAAATTACATTTTGAAATATATTAAAAGAGAACAGTCATTTTAAATTACATAATATTTCACAATATTATTGTTTTTACTGTATTTTTTGATCAAATAAATGCAGGCTTTTGATAGGCAAATACTGTAATATCCAATATATTATAATACCCAATACTAATATTTTCATAACATATTTCATACCTTGGACCATTTCTATTATGACTGAGCCACAAAAGCACATGAAAAAACAAAACGCTGTGTTTGTGGAAAACTCTGAACTTAATGTAAAACTCAATACCAGACAATAACAGTAGTCAAAAATAATATGTAATAGCTTATGAAACATATCTATTGGTTCTTCTCACAATGTGCAATCTGTGCCTTGAATGTTTTAAAACTACTGGATACCAAAGTGTGCCTTATTTATAGAAAGTGCCGGGAAGATAGACTGCAAGAATTGTGAAAAAGAAAGAAAATACGGGTGCGGAGAACGATAAACAACAGATAATAACAGAGAAGGAGAGAATGACAGTGGAGTCACCTGAAGTTGTGCATGAACTGTTTGAATTTGTCGGCTCTCTGGGACAGAGGCAGCACAATGTTAATGGGCATGTTGGCCGTCTCCACCAGCTCACTTTTCACTTTCATGAGGGGGCCAAAGGGGCGGAAGAGAAGCAACCTGCGAAACTCCTGCTTCTGCTCTCCATGGAAGGTCAGCTCGTACAGCGTGCCCTTGTCCTTCTCAGTGCGTGCTATGCCTACCATGATGAGAAGACGTTGAGAACAGTGAAGAAAAGAAACCATTTCTCCAAACACCCACAACAATTTCAAAGAAATCTAAAGCTCAAGGACAAATACTACAAAGATAAACACACACACATACAAAGACACAAGTGTGAAGGAAGACACCAAGACTACGAATGCAGACATTCAAAAGCCTGTCAAATCTCCCGAGGAAAGGAACGTTTTATTGCTCAGTGGTTCATGAGATGTGGGGATCTCAGTTATGTTTGTATCAACTTTTGACTTCAGATACTGTCAAAGATCTTGTATATGGGCCATTCTACAGAATTGGTGCAAAGTCAGAGTTGGAAACATTTTGAACAAAGTAAATCTTTCCCCAAATTTTGTATGTATGTGTAACCCCTATCTCCCGGGTCCTCACTGCTACACCTCGTTCTTGTTCTGAGTGGATCTCGAACCCGGTCTCCGGCATGGGAGGCGGACGCACTAACAAGGAGGCTAAAGACTGCAGCCTCTAGCGTCAGTCGCTAGTGCGTCTCTTGAGATCAGGGGAGTGAGGTTTACCTGCAGAGCACCTACTCGCTGGCCTCCGGTACACTCACCCCTCTAATCCTCACTCCCATCCTGGTCACGGCACCAGGTAAAAAAAAAAAAAAAAAACCCCCCCTTTTTCTCTACGGGTCCGCACCTCCACACCTCATTCTTGTTCCGAGTGGGTCCGGTCTCGGCATGGGAGGTGGACGCACTAACAAGGAGGCTAAAGACTGAGGTTTACCTGCACAGCACCTACACGCTGGCCTCCGTTACATATGCAAATTGTATAATATCCAAGGTACACATTTCTAGTAATTGTGACGTTAATTCTCATATTGTATTTTCAGAAAGTTTTGGAATATTTTTCCTCTCCCCAAATTTGTCACTACCGAAACACAGTAATATATAATTTAATGTGAAGGGTTATATTGACCTATTAAGATTTTGCTTACATCTACCTTGTAAATATATGTTTTGCTATTTTATTAAAGGTAAATCAATATTAATTACATTTTTAACAATATTTAAAGTGTGATTTATAAGATTTGTTGTATTTTGAATCCAGTTTTCTTTGTAAAAGGCATAAAGTTGATCATACAGATTTTAAAGTTAAGGATTAATTAGTTTGAATTTGCATTGGACCAAACACTATCATAACATCTTAGTTGATAATTCAATATACTTTATTTTTGACAAAACATCCCATGTTTCGGTCGTGACAGGACATTTTCGGTAGTGACAGAAATGTTTTGGTAGTGACCACATCACATTACAGAATTTTAACTCGCATACTAAAACACTACTAAAACATACTAAAATACAAAAAAATTGCATAACTGTACTAAAATTGTGTTTATTTCCCCCAAATAAAGGATTATGCGTTCCTATTTGTCAATACCGAAACAATGATGACATGTTTCGGTAATGACAATTTTAGATACTTTTGAACCTAGCTCAAAGATGTTAATCAGCACATGGTTAGCTAGCACAGTTCTGAACAGTGGTACACATATAAAAACTAAATGTTATGGAATAACTCCCAAAAAAGTGTGCTTAATTGCAGAAAAAAGGCATTCGGTAGTGACGTTCCTTAAAGTTACACACAGATTTTCAGACTTTTGAACACATTTACCTAAAAATGACGGGACCTACAGTATCTAATCACACCTTGTAGCTATGAGAGAGGGGGACACAGGAATATTTCCTGATCATAAATTTATGGGTTTAGTTAAAATCAGTCTCAGTCAATAGACTGAAACATACACTGTTTCGGTAGTGACATGAAAATGCGGGATACATTTTTTACATAAAGTTTCTTCATTTACAAAGAAAATATCAAATAAATATTTTTTTGAACGTTTCAATATTGATTTCATAAGTTGAAATGTATGGGTTAGGGTTCAGGACAGCCACCTTCCAATTGTAAGTACCCAATAAAATTATAATTTTATATATAGGCCTATTAAGCTTACTGATATTTTAAATATTAGGGTTTCAATAGATAATAGAAGGATCTTAGGAAATATCTAACATTTGAATTCTTGAATGCTTTTTAAATGTGTCTTTTTCGTTGTGGGACAGCAGTTTGCACCAGTTCTGTAGAATGGCCCATAAAGACACAAATGAGACAACAGTTGACATACAATAAGAGTTCAAAAGTGATCAAATTAATGTGAACATTACAGCTCAAATCATTTAGGTTCGGACATGTTGATGAGAAATGATTGAGTTTAAAGTCAGATCTCTGACTTTTCATTGTAAACTTTGGTTTCTTGGCAAATTTGAGGAGAGTGTAAAACATTGTTGGGTGCTGAAAGAAAAAGTGGGTCTTATCCACTTCCACTAATAATTGAGTGGATTTTTTCATATTTGTATGTTTCTCACGGATATTTACAACCTAATTCATAACACATGAATTTGCTATTAACCTTATTCTAATGTTAATGAATCTGGAGTTTCTCAAATGAGTGACTGTGTGTTTGAGGTTAGTCATTTGCATAAAACACACCCAAACCATCTACATATAAGGGCTTTCTAGGCAATCTTTCAACACTCAGCAAACATACAACTCTCTCTAAAGTCAGGCTTTTGCCTGAGAGCCCATGCAGCAAAATCTGCATTTGTTATATACGGAAATCTCGCAGCTCAAGCTACAACACAGCTTACTCTTGACTTTTACTGTATGATGAAATATATATAAGATGACATAGGTAAGTATAAAATTTCATCAACATGATTATAAGGCCACCCAGAGTTTGTGATTTTTGCATTTGTAAAAACATTTTACACACTAATTTGTACATACAAATGCTTATCAAATGAGACCCACTGTGGCTAATTTAATCTTCTCTTCATTGTCTAAGAAAGAGATATTAATGAGATACAATTTGTTATTTTTCTTTCCTATTACAATATATTAAAATTAATAATTTAGAAGCATCACATAAAACCAAATGTTGGCATTACGACTGAAGTAGAACTAGTAACTGATGGAATAAAACCTGTCACAGGAGATCTTTTTAACATCTTGGTTAGGGCTGCACAATAATGGTTAAACCGATAATTACGATTATTTAAAAAATATATATAATTGTGATTATTAGTCATAATTGTTTTCATGTCTTTTTAACATTTCATCAGAATTACTGAACTTTCATGTAAGCAAAAGCAAGAGAAAATCAACTCATACACGTTTTATTTGACCTCATTTTCCTGATTTATTATATTTATCATATACAGTAACATACTCTCTGAGAACTTATAAAACCTTAAGAAGCTTCTCTCAAAAGCTAAAGCAGTGAAATTCCTAATATTAGTTGATCACATGATCACAATTGAATGCAATTAAAAGTGCAGCCCTAATCTTGGTTGTCTCTCCTAAACAGCAGTGGACTGAATGGAGAACATATGGAGATGTTCGTTGAAGTCTCCTGCTTGTCATTGCAAAGCCTGCAATGAAAAGTCAGATTTCAGTTTGAACTCGTCCATTTCTCATTAAATTCTTTGAAGATCAAATGATATGAGCTATACTGAGACATGGAATTATGATATGGGATTTTTAGATATCAGGAGCACCAGGTCATCTGAGGCTTGGGTAACATCCCTGGTTATAACTTACACTAAAAGCATCTGGAAGATGGTCATGCATGCATGGAGACGGTGAAAAACAGGATTTCACTCAGTACTTTCATGCTTCTGAAAATGATTTTAAAAAATGAGAGATCTGTACTGTACAGCATCAAATGTGCATTGTTCAGGTCCCTTATCAGTGTTTTTGCTGGTGCTATAAAAGGCACAAAGACTCTTAGTATAGAGGAAAAACACGCTCATGCAAGGTTTGCACGAAACATTCCCAATTGCTTAAGGGACGATCATGTTGAGGAAACAAAAGAAAAACATACTTCACAGCTTCATACTTCATTAGCTTTGGTAGCACAGTGTGGAAACACTGCATTATGATCTACACTGGGAAATATGTGCATCTAATTACTAATAAATTTGTGGAAAAGTTGCTATGGTGTTCTAAACTGTGTTTACAATGTTTCTGTATAAGCTTGTCCAAAGCTCTAACCCTAAGAAGCAACAGTAGTGATGCTTGCCTTCACAAACTAGCAAACTGGAATAAATCTCACTTCCAGCCCTTTCCATCCCACACATAAAATGCATTTATGGGAAAAGCAGGGCCATTAGGGAAGCCATCTGAATCAATACAAGCTACTAATGGCAAAGACATTAAAGCGTAACCCGCAGGCTCGACTCCACCTCATTGAAAAACTAGCTACGATAATTAAATTCTTCGCACAACAAAATCACGTGAGTTACTGAACACGGGTAATATTAGCTCACGGTAAAACTGCACTTTTAGCATGAACTGTGATCTTTTTTCCTCTCTAAATTGGATTGTGTCACCACAAACTTGGTCTGGGTAAAGGAACACTAGTTAGCCAGCAGAGGATAATGAGAGAGATACACGCATCCCTTGAGGGACGGGGTGGGAGAGTTATTTTGTGGGTAGAAAAGATATGCTTTCTGTAAACATTCCTGTTTGCTGAAGCACCGTTTCGGGTGTAATGGTCAAGCTTCCTGTGTTGTTTCAGGACTGAATATTTTTAGAATGTCCAACAATATTATTCAGTCTCGTTCAGTGTTAGCAAGACGGCTGGGTAAATTGACATTGTGTCTGGACACCGAGTTGTAAATTATTACAGACATGGCCTTGGCTCTCTTTGAATTTTTCACAAGCTGCTGATTGCTGATCTGAAGTAGAGTGGGTCTATCCGGGTATACAGAAGAGCTAAGAGGAGGCTCGAATTGAGAAGAAATGGTCTTTTATTTAACTCTTTTTCCTACCATTGACAGAATTTTCATTTTTTTACTATTATTCAGTAGGAGCCATATTACACATCTTCAGAAAGAGTACTGAATCTTTGGATCAAAACACTGTGAAGAAGAAGCAGAGCAGAAACAAGTGATCTCATATGTACACAGAAGCATGTAAAATAACGCGATCAATAAACAATAAACAGCATATAAATCAACTGCGTGCTGCTAACTGCGTAACATTAGCGAATTAAATGTTGACCCAGTAATATAAGACTTAAATTTAAAAGCAGAGGCAAGGTTCTGTCTTTTGACATATTGCATGTTCAGATATTCAGACAGCAAAATATTCTGGGGGGATATGAAATTTTTGTGAAAATGATCAAAAATGCTGGTGGTGGCTGGCAACACAAAAAAAACGCTAGCGGGCAAAGAGTTGAAGATGCACCAAATAACAAATAACTCAGCACCGTTAGTGTATTAGACAGTGAAAAATTAATATTACGCAGCACTCCTCCTAATATACTCTTATTAAGGTTTTTAGGTTTATGTTGTGTTCTAGTAAACACCAGCAACAAACCTGCATAATCTAGCATGAAAATTCAGCAGTTATTTGTTACGTTCATGTAAATCTCACCTTCTGTTTTCAGTTTAGCTAACTATCATTGCAGTCACCTAGTCTTGTAGAAAGTTTGTTCAAGCAAATTTCGCCATAGCTCATTTCTAGCATTTCAGTTTCTGGTGCTGAGAACGGTTATTTATGACTAAACAATGTGCATAGCAACATGAATAATGTATTTCCTGTAATGCCTATAACCACTGAGATGCGTCACTTTCTCTCTGGAAGAAACGGCAGAGATGAGAAAACTCTGAACATGAAACAGCTGTGTACATTTCCTAGAGTCATCACAGGATATCCTAGCTTTAGCGTGTTAGCATACTGCTACAGGATGCTCTATTGTTTTGTTGATTTGGTTCTGAGGATACAAGAAACACACTGTACAACTCTTTCAACGTGTTTCAGAGATTATTTTGAGAGCTTTTCTCTAAATATGTCAGACAAGCTCTGGGCTTTATCGATGGTCCAGGGACATGCAGAGTTTTCCTGTGAAGCCCTATTAGAGGTGAAGTGTGTCATCTCGGCTCTAGCAGCACTAAATGAAATAGCAAAAATAATGTTTCCAAACAGGCTACCAAAAACCTCCTACCATCCTTTCCAACCCACTTTCAAATTACACCATGCAAGCTGTCACACTAAATTCATGCATCTTCTGGCTATATAGTTCTATTGAAACAGTGAGTATTTTAATGTTTACATATTGGCTGTCTATAGACCTTAGTCAGGTTAGACACCATACTGAATTTAACGTGGATGAAAACAAGGCTGAGGTATAGACTTTAATGGCACACGCCGTATAAAGGTCCTAGAGAATGGTCATTTTCACAAATTCACAATTTTCAAAACTATTTTATTGAGTTTTTGTCTTCACAAAGACAAAAAAGTAAAGACTTTTCATCAGCTGAACAATCGGAATGTTGTTAAACAACAGTACAATCCATTGAACACACAGTACTTCCATCCCTCACAGGCTTGTTAATAGCATGAGTAGTATATTGGCTGCTTATTAGTAGTTATAATGCACATTAATGCTTTATTCTGCATGACTTGATCCCTTAAAGGGATAGTTCACCCAAAAATGAAAATTCTGTCATTAATTACTCACCCTCATGTCATTCCAAACCCGTAAGACCTTCGTTTATCTTTGGAACACAAATTAAGATATCTTTGATGAAATCCGAGAGCTTTCTGACCCTGCACAGACAGCAACGCAACTACCACATTCAATGCCCTGAAAGGCATTAAGGACATCTTTAAAATAGTCCATCTGCACATAATGGTTCCACACCATCATTTTTCAAAGCTGCGGAATACTTTTGTGTATATAAATAAAAATACTGACCTTATCAACGATTTCTTCTCTTCCGGGTCAGTGTCAGACGCAATTTATGAGAGTAGCACGACGGCCCTTTGCTGTCAATGCAGGGTCAGAAAGCTCTTGGATTTCATCAAAAATATCTTAATTTGTGTTCCGAAGATGAACTAAGTTCTTACAGGTTTGGGACGACATGAGGGTGAGTAATTAATGACAGAATTTTCCTTTTTGGGCAAACTATCCCTTTAATCCTAACCCCATACCTAAACTTAACAACTAGCTTTCTAACTATTAATAAGGAGCAAATTAGGAATTTGAGGCAAAAGTTTATTCATAGTCATAGTGTAACATTAGTGTAAAAAAAAAAAAAAAAAAAATTGTATAGTTTAGGTTAATAGTGAGAATTGGACCTTAAAATAATATGCCACTGTATTTTCTGCATGGTCGTACACTAGGTACTGTTGAAGCACTGATTTTTAGCATAGTGGGAGCAAATACTGGTTAACTGCATAACTGTTACTCTTACCTTCTATAAAGTCTGATGGTGTGTAGACTTTGCTGGCTTTCGCTTTGTCTCCACCTTGATTTGGCGCGTTGAGGGCATGTAGCGCACTCTCCACCACCTCCCCCAGCTCGTCCCTGCGGTCCTTCCTCACCGGCTTCTCCTCGGGGTGACGGGTCAACCCCATTTCCAGCTGGTAGACGCGTTGTAAGGTGAAGCTCTCAAAGGGCACCACGGCGTACTCACTCGGAAGTCTTACCCCAGAGTGCACCTCTGCCCGGCTCAGCTGGCTGCGTAGGAACTCCTGCAGGTCGCTGTGACTGTGGTTGTCAGCCACGTCGCCCACCGTCCCCTTCCCAGCCGTCTTCTCCACAGAGTCCTGCATGCCTTTAAGTTGTTCGCTCCGTTCCTGGAGAGCATCTTTGAGTTGAGCAATTTGTTTTTTCAAGCTGGCAATATGCTGCCGGTGCTGCTCTTCACGCTCTTGGAGAAGCGCTTGGAACCCTTCCCGTCCGGCAGGGCCAATGGGGGCACCTCCAACCCCACCTGGCCTGCTTGGACCTCCTGGCATAGCCATCCCTCCAGCCCTGGGCAGGGGTTGCCCAGCCATGGGCTCATCAGCATGGGGGCTGCAAGTGATGACATAAAGGAGGGAAAGACAACAGCTCACCACCACTAACAGAACACCCACACGTGAGAGCCAGGCCAGAAGACCCCTGCGCAGCATCACAGCTGACAACCTCAACAACAAGGTGGGTAGGACGACACAGTTCAAGAAAGTTGGGGCATCTCTGCGTATCATCAAAAACAAGACAAACAGATCAGCCAACTGCCGCCCATACCAGAACCACTTGTTGAAGTCACTAGGGTATGTCTTTGATTAAAACAAAGAAGAACTGTTTATGTTTTGTCTGTCGACTAAAGTCTCATATTCCCCAGGTGTAGACCACAAAGCAAGTTTTGTTCAAAACTTTACTGTCGATTGCCATTTCATCCGCTTCAGCCTGGCTCTTCATGCACATACTTTGTCATGGGTCAAGTTACGGCCACTTCCTCTTCTTCAGGGTCCTAATAGTTCTCTGTCCAGATAAATGAACCATTGGACCAGCTCAGTAGAGACATGCGCATATCCGTCTGGTGAAAAATGCTCATTCTTCTTGGAGGTAGCGTGACAGACCCTTGAGAGAATGTCTGGAATGGATCCTCCATTCTACAGCGCTCCCAATGACCCAAAAGAGGAAACCATTCTTTGAAGGTTTAGCCATTAGACGTCCATGGCTATAGTCCATAAAATTTAGTTTGGAGGCTGGTCATTTGCCATCCGTTTCTTTTAACTTCATACAACGGTCCAATGTTGTTGAAAAGTCCAAAGAGGCAGTCTGTATGATGTCCTTAATCTATTCAGAGTACTATGCATGTTTCATCAGGTGTTGCTTGTAATCTTCACAGGTCTATCTAGAAAAAGGTACAAAAAAGGAGATTAAACTGATTATGTTCTTTAGAACCAGATCCGTAGGCGGATGAAGGTCTCCTATATGTTAATCAGCCAGACTTCAAAATACATCAACACTGATAGCTTGGTGTTATCATACCATTAAAAAGACAAAATTGAGCTGTTACATGATGATGAGGTGAGGGCATAGGGTTCAAGTCAGTCTATCTAGTTAGCAAACACACTGTGTTTATTTTAAAGTTACCTAAAGGTCTAAATACAGGACCTACGCAGCCAAGCAAAGCATTTTGGGATGGCTCCAGTGCAGGAGAACATTGCTGTCACTGATGTGTGAAAATAAGAGATGTGTGTTAAAAGCAGTCTTATGGGAACACGCCAGACAACTCAGACTGGGGATGAACAGCCGCACTGTAAGTTTGAGCAAACACACACGAGAGGCCGAGCATTCATACACGCACACACACGGAAACACACACATATGCATGCAGTCACAAACACATGTATATCTGTGACTGGGGGAAAACACAGAAACACTGTGTTAAGAAGCTGGAAAAGATATAGCGTGAAAAAAAGAGAACGTAAAGAGATGTAGGATTCTCTGAATATGTGTGAGTGCTTGTGTGTGTGTGTGTGCTGACTCACCACACAATTAGCCCTTTATAGGTTAGTGGGAGGCTTGATTTAATGAAAGGATTAGTTATGTTAGTGCTGAATACTGGACTGTATCAAGGAGAGTTGGCCACAGACCAGCACCGAGGAGGGGGATGTCTATTTATCTGAGACTGGCACTCAAATATGGACTGACTCAATTATTCAAACACTCCATCCATCCATCATTTGGCTCACACACCTATTCATCCAGTCACTTTTACATTAATTTATTCACCCAATAACTCATTCATTCATTCATTTACTCCTTCAATCACTCATTTACTTACTGATTCATCCGATCACTTATTCTTTGATTCATTCATTCTTTCACTCATCTAATAATTTATTCAATTAGTCAAGAGGTGTTACATTCCACACTAGTGGGCTTTATAGGGTATTCCACCAACTTGCATTCATGTTCAGTTTGAAGAACACTACAAATGTCATAGGGAATAAGGGAACATTGATACATTCCTTTACAGGAAGCGGAGAGGGAAATTCACTCACAAGATTTATAATTAATATCCTGCATAAAAACTTTATTCATTCATTCTTTCACTGACTGATTCAAATAAATCACTTCTTTGTTCATTCTTTCACTCACTGACTGATTCATTCAATCAACTATTTATGCGTTCATTCTTTTACTCATTGACTGATTCATTCAGTCAACTACTTATTTGTTCATTCTTTCACTCACTGACTGATTAATTCAATCAACTACTTATTCATTCATTCTTTTACTCACTGATTCATTCAATTGATTACTGATTCATTCATTCTTTTACTCATTGACTGATTCATTCAGTCAACTACTTATTTGTTCATTCTTTCACTCACTGACTGATTAATTCAATCAACTACTTATTCATTCATTCTTTTACTCACTGACTGATTCATTCAATTGATTACTGATTAGTTAATTCTTTCACGCACTGATTCATTCAGTCAACTACTTACATGTTGATTCTTTCACTCACTGACTGATTCATTCAATCAACTACTTATTTGTTGATTCTTTCACTCACTGACTGATTCATTCAGTCAACTTCTTACATGTTGATTCTTTCACTCACTGACTAATTAATTCAATCAACTACTTATTTTTCATTCTTTTACTCACTGACTGACTGATTCATTCAATCAACTACTTATTTGTTCATTCTTTTACTCACTGCTTGACTCATTCAATTGATTACTGATTTGTTCATTCTTTTACTCACTGACTGATTCATTAAGTTGATTACTGATTCGTTCATTCTTTTACTCACTGACTGATTAATTCAATCAACTACTTATTAGTTCATTATTTTACTCACTGACTGATTCATTCAATCGATTACTTATTTGTTCATTCTTTTACTCACTGACTGATTCATTCAATCGATTACTTATTTGTTCATTCTTTTACTCACTGACTGATTTATTCAGTCAACTACTTATTACTTAATTCTTTCACTCACTGACTGATTCATTCAATCAACTACTTATTTGTTGATTCTTTCACTCACTGACTGATTTATTCAGTCAACTACTTATTACTTAATTCTTTCACTCACTGACTGATTCATTCAATCAGTTACAAATTTAGTACTGATTCATTCAATCAAATAATTGTTCAATCTCTCACTCACTGACTGATTCATTCAATTACTCATTCATTCATTCATCCATTTTTTCACTTAAAGAGTGATTCATTCAGTCACTTATTCATTCACCCTTTCATTCACCCACTGACTTATTCAATTACTTAATTTATTCTTTCAATCACTGATTGATTCACACCAGCACTCAATCATCCATGCAATCATAAAACCAACCATTCGTTCACTCACTCACCCATGCAATCATTCATATAACCACACATTTATTCAGTCATTTCCTGACTTATTCATCCATTCATTCAGTCACTTACTCATCATTTTACATTAGGATTAATTTCCTCTTCTGCCAACCTATTAGATACCGTATATGACAGCTAAGAGCCGTCTGTTACTGCATAACAAGAGTAGATGACATTCAGCAACTGAATCTCTCTCAAGATGGTGATACAAAATGACTAATCTTTTCATTTCTATTCGTCTCATTTAAGAGCTCACACATGACTGAGGGAAAAGATGCCTCACAGCCGCCAGGACGAGCACAGCATGAGTCTGCCAGCAATTCATTCTCCCCGCTGTGACCATGCCATACAACACCAGAGCCAAGACCACGAACCAAACACACGGCTGAACAACACTGAGGAAAGTTAGGAGGAGCTTGACAACCTTAAACAAATGAGAAAGAAAGACTTCAAATTTCTCTTCTGAAACAGTGTTTTTGTTTAGCTGTGATTAGCCTTCTTGTGAAGGGCTGTTTTTTAGATGATAGCCTATTCTGTGTTTATGCCAGTAAAACTTTATCATCACGGATGGAAAATCCAGCTGTGTTTTGGAACATGCTGGCTGGTTTCTAACTGGTCTAAGCTGTGTCATTAGTTGACTGACCAGCCATAATGCTCCAAAAACCAGCCTGAATTCCTTGATATAGTATGATCAAATGGTAGTTGGTTTGGTTGCTTGTCTATGACAATCTACCAGCTCTTAGACCAACTACACACCAGATAACTTGTTCCAAAACCAGATTTACCAGCAGAAATAAATTAGACTACTAATTTTAATACAATTACATACACAACATTTTGCAACAATGCTGTTAATGCCTTAATAAAACTTCAGTATCAGGTCACTATTTTCTTACAACTTCCTGAAAGATCTTAATCAGAGTAAAAGCTTGTGCGTGTGCACAAGCATTAGTTCAATTACTTTCACAAGCCCTGATCTGCAGACTCAGCTGCAGTTATACTATCTGGCTGTGGTGCGCAGTCAGGAAATGGTGTGTTTTTTTCCTCCTTTTGCAATTTTCATTTTCAGAGGCTTTTGCTGACCCTTGTGCCGGCTGCAGAAAGAGTGTTTTTCACACATCTATAGATCAGACTTTAACACAGAGACACTTTGAATGCTTATGTCTCAAATATTCACATATGTATATGATAAACATGTTTCTGAATTTAATTTTATATTTTTGAAGGGTTGCATAAAGTCAAAAATGTCAGTGTGATACAACCGTCCAAATATCACAATTTAGCAGAAAATGATTTTTTTAACAAACCATCTTATTAGTATTAGAAAAACACTTGACTGCAAAAACAAAGTCATAAGATGCATGTTTGTCAAGGCTAATAAATTTCATAAATATCAGATTTGACCTTTTTATCACAAGGCAAATTTCATTCACGTCATGTGTTGCAACTCCCCAAAAACAAATGATATTTATGAATTAATTTATGCTATCTGAAAAAATGCAATTACCTTGACAAATATTTTTAAAAACCTTTTTGAAAATAATGATTAATATGTGTACACATGTATTTAAGGAGTAAAGAAAATATATTACTATTTTTACTTGATGGTTAGACCACATGACATTTTTAGTTATTAAATAGAAAATCCCTCTATGCCATTTTTCAAAACATTTCAAAACCACATGAAATTATATATATGTGTGTGTGTGTGTGTGTGTGTGTCTGTCTCTGTGTGTGTGTGTGTCTGGCTGTATGTATCGGACCTGGAATGCGAGATATAGATCTGTATGGATGGCAATGGATCAGAGACGAGCCTTTCACCACATTGTACATTCTAGAACCTTGGCACTTTTTTTAAATAATAGTTTCTGCCTTTTGTATGCTGAAACTTGATGCATCAGACAATGTGCCTGCACCTATACTTTACTGGACCGACGGTATGACAATCGCAGACAGACAGGACCGCGGAACAGATTGAACGTGTCCCGGCCGATAGGCCCTAAAAAAACCATCAACAGATGTCTCACAGAGTGCACGTCACTGCACAGACAACTTACCTCTTAACAACCACTTCCTGTGTCCACAGGGCACGGGTGCCTGACATGGGTTCATGTGAGTTAGCCTCATTACAATATTAGACCGCAACAGCGATGTCCCAATCCATGTGGCCCAAGTATCAGCTCTCCTCATCACTCACAGCGTCAGGCTTGACGCAAAACAACTATGGCCAAGGAAACATAAAAGAGCTTAATAGTTTTTCTTCCTAAATGAATGAATCTAAACCATAATGACCCAACACTTCCTTAAACCGTGACACAATGCTATATCTAAATGACTGGATGCTTCGGATGTGAAAAAGCCTGCAGAAGCAATCCAAAACAACAACAAATGGTGTAAAATAAAGTATTATTTTGCGATTTTTCTACACCCATCGCTGTGTTTTTCAATGATATCCTTGCGTATTGCGTCCTTCTTCTCCTCCGATGAACAGACGTCATCAGACATTCCCCGGCCGGGATTGCAGCGATGTCTTGAAGAGGAACTGTGAACTGGCAATATCAGACACAAACGGTGGGGATACTCCAGATCAGAAAGAAAAAAGCGAAGGCCCACAAGCACCCACCCAGTCCAAGCCACTGCTGTTTCATGCGGCATTAGAGGACGATCCAGAGAAAGCACGTTCCCGGGTGTTGCTCCGATGTGCTCACAGAGAGTTTCCCCCGGAAACCACAGAGGGGGCGAGGGCTGCGGGAGATGGCAAGCGCGCAACCCGTGGAGCGAACAACAGGGAATGTGGGAGCGTGTATGACGACGAGAGACAACGAGACCGAGGAGAAGAAAAGGCCTTTTGTGTGACTTTCTCCGGCCTCAGGTGATTCCTTCCCACTAAGGTACGTTAACGATATCCTCAAGCGATGCCGGACCAGACATATGAACCTATGGCCTCTGCTGTTCGAAATCTCCTCAGGAAGCAGTTTCACCACCATTTTGCAACTGTTTGTGAACTTATTTCTGAGTTGGAAAAAAAACCGAGATGTAGTTTTGAGAGATAAAAAAGTAGTGTGAGGCAATTCGATTTTAGCAGGAAACTTGACTTACATTTAGACCAATATATGTTCGATTAGGACAATACGGATGTCATGGATATTATCGCCTTGTTATCGTGTAATGCAACTGTTATTTTAAAAAAAAAAGTTTAAAGTGTTTAGTGGTATCACCGTACCGACACGTGAAGATGTCTACGTGCAAACCTTGGGTTTTTAACGCTGGCATATGGAAGCACATATGACGAGGTAGCTAATAAAAATACTAGTAGAGGATCAAAAATACAGCGCGGAATAGGGAACAACATTTGAATTTGGGCGTCGACATGAGCATGGACCCAATGAGTTGGTTTCAGTTTCGTTTTAGCCTAAATAAATTTGTTTTGGCTTGTCATTTATATTGCTATAGCTTTGAGACATATTTATTACATCTGTACTCTTCAAAAGTACTGAGTAAATACTGAAGGATTTGTTGTGGAGTGAGGGGAGCTAAAATAGCCTAGCTATGTTTACATTGTTTATTATAATGTTTGTAAACATTTCGAGTCGGCATTAGGCCTATTTCTGAATGAAAAAAAAATGCGACTTGTTTTATTTTTCTTAAACAACTAAAAATTCATATGCGACGTAGCGATCTTTAAACAAGGCATACATCTTTTTTATTTTTGTAAAATTACACTAGACAAACCCCAACAAGTACCTGCTTTTACCCCCGGTTTTACAACTATTGTAATTACTGCAGAGTTCACCACCTGCCCGACCTTTTACTGCCTCACCAAGATTTTATCACTCGGCTGCAACCAGGTTTTGTCACGCAACATCACGACAAACAAATGCCCACGCAAATCAGACAGCAAAACATCGAGTGATCATTCACGTCAAGTGACAAATCACGCAGTGCAGCAATTATCCACGCGCGATCGGAGGGCATCGCCGAAACGTTGTCGACCGTACGCCTTGGGAAATATTTGGCTGCTAAATATCTGAGCGGTCGGTGATCAACAATAACGCCTCTCAATGTGAGCCACCAATGAATTGATCTGACTGAAACCTCATCGATGACCTACAGCCCAACATGAGAGACCAAGATACAGGGCACGAGGGAAGATTCGGGGCAGGAGTAACTAGCCAGGAATATCAGTATTTTAATAGATCTGATGAAACACATTATATCATACAGAAAAAAAACACTGCAGAACACACACCTTAGCACTTGATGACCAGCCACACAAGCCAGCCGAACAGTAATGCCAAATTCATTTACCTGCCAACTCTTTGTGCAGAAAACACAATCTGTTCTCATCTCCCTCCTGCATAATCTGTATTTTACCCTTGTAGCAGGTGCGATAACTCCAAGCTCACAGGACAATTTCGGACGGCTATATATATAATTTTATTTAATATTCAGTCTTGCTCGAGAACTCCAGCGTTCTGACGGACCCGTGGACGTATCGCGCCACAGCTTAGTTTCACTTATCCTATCTCGAGGTGGTATAGTTGTACGCAATGTACGCGTAGTTTCGGGACAGTCCGAGTTGTCGGCAAGAATCGTCCTATTAGGAAAAAGTATATGCAAAGGTGAAAGCCCCTGTACGCACGCCATCCAACCGTGCACTGTGACACAACAGCAGCACCGACAGCCAAAATGACACTGCACTACCTCATATTAGCACGCACAGTGTTGATACAACCACCGTCGAGATGACCATCACGACGACTTGAAATCGACACCTGCAGTAGAGAACCGAAGCGCGCATTATAATCGGTCACAATTCTATACAACTCCGGTCGGTAACGGTTTACTCCGGCGTTTCACTGAAAATGAATAACCTCCCTAAGACTTATCGGCAAGGCTGTATTTTCCACTTAAGACGATACTGTCTTAAAAGGCGGCTATGTATGCAACAGACAGAAAGAAAACGTAGATTTTGAAAAGCCTATTTGACAGAGAGTTGGAGGAAAGGGGTTAATGATGTCAGTGGAAAAGTCATTTCAGAGGAGAAGCAAGTTTTAAGTTCATGAAGACAAACATTGTTTTTCTTAAGAATAGCAAGCACCAATGAAGCATTCACAATGAGACCAGGAATTTGAGTTAGGAATATAAATTTTGATTTAATTTGGTCTTAAACCCAACCCTGTCCTTAAACACGCCCCTTCTTACACAACCACCATTCATACTCCTTCTGTTACCAACACACAACAAATCACATCTCAAATTATGTCAGCACTTTAAAAACACACCACGGCCTCTCATTACGACAAAATGTCTGCACCTCCTTCAATTTAAGGTTTCCGAGACCCAGATCCAGCTGCCTCTTAATTCAAGGCATAGGCTCTCAATTATTTACCTGTACTTAGTCCAAAACACTATGAACCAATAAGCCCATCACAAAACCCTATAACAGAGAGACGGAAAACACTGAGAGGACCAACGTATACACAGTCAATGCCCACTGTCAGTATATCGCAGAGAAACCTAGGATGCCTGTTCACATTCGACTTCAGTTCCAATAACATCACACACGGCTTTAATACATCATAATAGACGGATTGCTTATATACATAAACAGTTCCAACTTGTTCGCATAACAGATATTGACATTGGTGTATGGAAGAATGCATCGTAAAAATAAGCATTTAAGTGTATAGAATGAGTGCTGACAGATTATGGTTTACCACGTAGCCAGTAGCCAGCCACAACACCTATGGTTCCCATCGAGCCACAATTGGAGAGGCACTATGTCCTTAAAAATGCTTTCTAACAAAACAATTGCCTGGAAACAGAGCTGCCATTGGGAACAGCAATCCTGCCATTTGCCAAACAAGGGGTTCTTGATTCAGAGGACAGATCCAGTATGGATCCATGAGTCTTGCATAGAATCTGCCAATAGAATTGAAGCTATACTGTAAACAATGCTGCTTTCGCAAATTGCATTAATGGTCTTTTACTTCCTGCAGAAATTTTAGTATTATTGCTGCCATCATATGCACTTGATGTACTGACAATACTGAATGGCCAAAATTCGTGCCAGATACACATAGAACACTGGGTACCTACTGTTGATCCAATAATGCAATGACTCTTGACTGACCTCATTTCATACAGGAAATGAACTAAATATCTAAGTTGAAATTTACTATCTTTCACTAGTGATACGACTATTTGGATTTACATGACCAAATTATCACATTAAACTCCAAGATCACCATTATGCCATGTGATGACAAAACGGGAACAGTCCCCAAAATAAGGGGATCGGCCATTTAACCCCTGTAGTCATCTTCAAACTCTATGAATGTCTTCACTCTGTGGAAAAATAAGAGATTATTTATGAGAAAATGTGTACTGCTGTTAATTATATGTATTTATTCTCTATTTTTTGCCCATTTTGTGGCAGTCATGGGCTCTAAAGTTGTTCGTTCCCTGGTTTTTCACAAAACTAGTACCTTATTTACAGATCCGCAGAAGACCAGAAAGTCATTAGTCATACACTTAAATTAAGGACGGGAGTGAATTGTGGGTAAACAGTCCTTTTAAATGTATCTAAACCTCTGACACTAGTTATGGTGAACTATTGCTAAATCAAAAATTTCCACAAAGGCTTTCTTTTACATTAATAGACTATGAATCCAAGCTAAATATAATATTTACGAGCAGTAGGCAAGGGTTCACATGTCAGGCGATTTTTTTTTTTTATTTCTCTCTGTATAAAAGCATTGTGGCAAGCCTCAACTGACCAAATGCTTCTTTCGGCCCAAAACAGCAGGACGGCTCATTTGCCATAGAGATCACATAGTTGAGGACACCTAGTCACCATAGCAATCTCCTCAACAGGATGGGAGGGTAGTATTGACAGATTTTTAACATGAGATGGACACCAGATTCACCCTCTGCAAGCAAGAGAGGAACCTACAACATGCTGGTTTTGAGGCTCAAAGAATTGAACATGAAGAGCAAAGAGAATTGATATAAGCAGTGATGATATAAGAGTACAGGAACTGCAGATAAATATGATAATACTTTTTGGTTCTTGGTAAATATGGTACGTTCTGAATATTCGAAAGCATGTTGCACAAAATAAAACTTAAAGGGATAGTTCACCATAAAAATAAAATGTCATATTTTTGTCACCAAAATGTACTTTTTTTGTGGATCAAAACAGACGGTATTTCGAAGAATGTTTTTGTCCATACTAGGTCTGCACAATATTGCAATATGGCAGTGCATACATTTATTTATCGGCAACTTGTCAAAATAAAAGCCTAATTTTTTTTTTCATTTGAAAATATAAATACATTTTACAGTATTTTTATACTTGTTATTTTAGACAGTATCATTAAAATATATATCTTATATATTATTATATTATACTGATTATCAGTCAGGTCACTCTCAAAGCGATATTAATAATTTTTTCCCCCCACAATAAAATCAAGACATTATTATTTTATAGCCATATTGAACTGGTCAAAAACAGTGGGGATGTGGTGTAAAAAAGACTCAAGTGGAAAGAGATTTTTTTTTAAAAACTCGTTACTGAAAGAGGTGGAGTCAGTTCTTGTCAAAAGTAAAACTCATGTATGGAGGGCAAAAATTTTCCGTTTTCCCTAAATCTGCAGTCATAAAAGAGAAAAATCACAATGACAAAAACAAAAAATCTTTAGAGTAAAATTATCATTGTTATAATTTGATTTTATTTTGATTATTTTTCGTTGCATTTGTTACTTTATATACTTTTTTGCTTTCGCTTTTTTTGCTGATACACTCTCCAAAAAAATCACCTCACTAATTCTATAATTATTCATTCTTTAAAAAAAAAATTATGATTCAAGTAATCTGGTAAAAATTCTGATATTATGTCATATCGCAATATATATTGACCAATTCGGTGTTGACGAAACAGTGATGACGTTTTTGTGGGCGGAGCATATCTGGTGGCAGAAAATTACAGTTTTTCCAAACCAAAAAAAAAAAGTAGGCATAGTATGTTTTAAAAATTATGGACTTCTCGCAATTGCGAGGTTATATCTCACAATTCTGATAAGAAAATTCAACTCATCTTTCTCTCTTTTCCCCTCGGCTCAGAATATAAGTTTATATCCTGACTTCTGGCTTTTTTCCTCAGAATTGACAAACTCACTATTGTTGAGTTAAATCAAGTTATAAAGTCTGAACTAGGAGATATAAACTTGCATTTGCGAGAAAAAAAAAGTCTGAATTGTGAGATAATATAAATAAATATTATGTAAAATATGAATAGGTTTAAATAATATTTCTTGCTGTAACCGTTGGGCTGATATACAATACGTCCCCTATGAACTGCATATGAGAATATTATGTAGACCTACGTTTGACTAACTGTTGAGTAATCAGTAGCAGTTTTCATCCAAATAGCTGTCTGGGTAACGTCTGATTTTGCCTCGACAGTAGTCTTGACGTGACAGTATTCACGATAAAAAAGATTTGCCAGTGGTCATTCTGACATTGCCAAACTGGAACACCTGAATACATTTTCACTTGGACTATTACATGTATTGTACCCATTTCCAACCGCATTTGTTCGACCCAGTGTATTTCTGCCACCACCCAATGAGACGCGCAGCTCAAGAACTAAAATTGACGTCTACTCCAAAAGTGGTCTACTGCAGAGAAAAAGCAAAACATCCTTGGATCCTGTGACTTTTCTTGTATAAGAAAAAAAAAAAAGTGGGTGTACAAGGAAAAAACAGTGATATATGAATAAGCTGGTTGTGCATGAGAGAAAGTGGGATTAGTGCACGGAAAAAATTGAAATAATCGAGAGCGGCATACTACTACAAACGAATATCATCAGTATCGGCAAAAAAGAAGAGAGACTGGAATTAAAATTGAGTTTGATTCAAAGCTGACCATTGTCAAAGGACTTTGAGGTCTAGACATGGAGAGGCCTGAATTCACCCAGTATTCACTTCAGCTGGCAGAGGCCAACTTTTAAAAACAGGGTGGGGGGGGGGGAAGGCAGGGGGAGGGGGTCGGGCAAAACGGTGTTTATCCAAAGGAATTCTTGAGAAGTTCTGTAGGATGTTTTAAGTTGCATTTCCTTTTCAGAGCAAATGATAAAATCAAACCTGATTTAACCAACTACTAGGAAAGCCTGTGTACTTTTTAGTGTGCGAAAATCATGTTTGTCAAAAAAGGCGCTCAGTTACATAATTTTCCCTGCACACACACACACACACACACTACAGTTCGAAAGGTCTGTACGATGCGTGTTTTAAATATGACAACTATATATTTATTCAGCAAGGATGCAATAAATTGTTTAAAAGTGTCCTTACAGACATTAATAATGATATTTTGAAAATTCAGTTTGAACTTTCTATTCTTCAAAGAATCAGCGAACACCAAATGAATATGTTTTCAGTTCATTATCATCAGAAATATTTCTTGAGCAGCAACATCTGCATTAGATGATTTCTGAAGTCATGTGACAATGAAGACTGGAGTAATTATGCTGAAAATTTAGCTTTGCCATCAGAGAAATAAATTACATTTCAAAATAAATTAAACAGAAAAATTGTTATTTTAAATTGTAATATTATTTGCTGTTTTTACTTTATTTTTGATCAAATTAAACACATAAAAGACTTCAAGAACCATTTTCAATCAATTTACGGGAGACCCGACAATCCCTTTGTACCGTGAACACTGTATGTACTTCACTTAGGTAAGTTCCTGAGATGTCTGAATGATCTGCAAGACTGTTCAAATCTTGCTCCTTCCAGCGCTCAGATAACTCGCCTGAACAAACTAACTCCTCTATACAAGTGCACATTCAATATTTGAAAGTCAGTTTCTGTTTAGTCACATACACTTGGCTACAAAAAGCAATTGCACATTTCCACCGTTATTGCCCGAGAAGAAAGATACAGTTCATTTACCACGCTACTGATCCTATAGTGGAACATGTTGTCTCACTATATGGGGTAATGGAACCTCTGCCATTAAACAGCCTTCAGATGCTTTACAGCTAAATAAATGAAAGCAGTTATGAAACACAAAACATGAAACAGCAAAAAAATAAAAGTTACATATTACACCTGTATGTGACACTGTTCAACTTTTCTTCACTGCGACTTGTCTGAATGTTGCCTGTGATTTAATTGTGTTGATTTGTTAACAGATATTAATATATATATATATGAAGATTCTGTTATTTTAGTTCGGAGGACAGAATAAGAACAATAAAAATGCTCATTTAAGATGGTTTAAACCATATTGAAACTAACATATAAAACCTACAGAAAACAAGCATTTATTTAACTGGACTTTGGACTCAAATGTCTTAAGATGCAATCCTTGTAACAACTTCCTCATGTTACAGCTAGCCCAAGTGTTCTCTCATATATATTACCATTCAAGAACTGTTCATAACAGAATTTAAGAATGACTGACAGGATGATTATATGAAACACCAATGCTTCTCAGCTGTCACGAGTGTGAGGAATATGGCTTACCAACATCACAGAGAAGAGGAGATGCCACAGCGTGTCTCAGTGTCCAGACTCCTCCAGAACAGCGCGCTCTGTGCTGGAACAGCATGCGGCGGAGAGTGAGCGGAGACGCGGTGAGCCACTATGTGTTTCTCTCCCGGCGAAACCGGATCCTCCGGTCCACCCCACCCCAGAGCTGCTGCCTCCGCCTCCAGCGCGCACATAAAGGCTGCGTTGTTACCTGCAGCCGAGTCCGACACGCTCCAGACGCCCCGCACGCTTCTCTGGCAGGAGAAACTTGTTTATCTGCAGGATTTGTTCCGTCGAGCGACAGTTTCTTCGGTTTATTAATTTCTGCCGCAATCTTTTAATGCCCTGTTTAGACAAGTAAGCAACATAGCCCACAATAGATGGCAGCCTGGCCGGGTTCAGGATGGATGGTATTTAATACAACCGTTCTTTAAACAAGTAAGTGTAAGTCTGTTAAGAACTCACTTTTCCACGAAATGGTGAAGTAGACGGTATAGTTCTTGCCAGCAAATGAAAAAACAAAAACGATAGCGTCAACTTTGCGTGTCACACCAAGCAAGAAAGCGGAGACTGGCGACCAGCAGCATTGCACGGAAAACAACATGACAGTGAATATTAACGGTAAAAGACTGTAAAAAGGTGTTACAGTGAAACCTGTTAAATGGTTAACTGTAAAATCCCCTACTATATACGGTGAAAAAACAGGTATGGGACATTCATTTTACGGTAGTTATACCGTTTTTGGAAGTGGAAAAAACGTCCTCTATTCAGTGAATAACCGTAAATTGACATCCCCAGAATTCATACACATCAACAAAATTTTGAGTTTTTTTTTTGAAATAACTAGTTTCTTATCAAGTCTTTGTAAATTAGGGTTGTGTGTTACCACCTACTGTGTTAAATGAACATGTTTATGACATTATTTCGAGTTCATGTGTGTTAGCCGTGTGGGAGTTAGTGTTGTGAGAATTGACACTGTGACACTTCCTAGTTATGTTATATCAAAAGTTGCACCTATCTGATGGGCTTTGGTTCATCATGGGATTTTTCATCACATCCTGCATAGTGGTGGTAATCGTGTTACAAAGGTACAAAAAAACAGATGGCCAGTACTTCAATAGGTAGGTATATAACATTATATAAGTAATGAAATTCGCTATTTTAACTGTAAAATTTAAGTTATAAAAACCGTTCAAAACCTCAAAGCGTTGATCCGTACTTTTATACAGAGTAAAATCCTGGCAACACACAGCTGCCGGTTTTACCGTAAATTTACTGAATTTTTTACAGGTGGGAATTTCCTCACCGCTAAAGTGATCCGGGGAAGTTTTGCATGAAGGCAAAGATTTATCTCGCAGATTTCGCACAAAAAAGGGGGGGGGGGGGGGGGGGGGGGAGTTGTGTATTCTGGCAAATCGTGTGGAACAGAAAGTGCTTTGTTGAACAAATACTTGACTTTTATGTGAGCTACACTACCCACTACAAACATGGATTTTTTTTGCCTGCAAAATTTTACCGAGATTTCGCTAATGTTAGGCCTACCACATTTTAAAGGGATAGTCCACCCAGAAATTAAAATTGTCTCATCATTTACTTTCCCTCATGCCATTCCAGATATGACTTCTTCAGACAAACTATTAAATAAATAATCTATCTCTGTGAGTCCATATATGTAAATTTAAAGTTATTAAAGGGGTCTTATGATGCGATTTAAATTTTTCCTTTTCTCTTTGGAGTGTTACAAGATGATTGTGTATGGCGTTATTTAAAGGACAAATGTCGAAGCACATTATGTAGCGCAAACAGCACATTAATATAATGCTCGAGCGCGGATTTCTTTTGCTCTCGCACAAAACCGGACGCTCGCGCTCAGATACACGCTGCTCTCGCCCAGAGGGAGTGCGCGCACTTAAAACGTGTCTCTCCTCGCACTCAAACTGTCCTGTGCACTCTCAAATCTCTCTGTGCTCATGCGCTAGATATTCATTATTTTCGCACCTGAATAGGTTCATCTTAAATCTATGATGTAAGACCGAAAATATTAGATATGGGTGAGAGTTGACTATTCCCTAAACCGATACTTACGATTTGGAGACCAAATATAACACTATAATGAATTTTTGATATTATATTCTATGGGTTTAATGCATTTGCAGACAATGTAATTACATGTAACTGTCATATAACTGTATATTCACTGTTTTAGAGGAGAGTGCCATTGAATGTGTAGCTAATATTAAGTGGATTTTCATGAAAAAAAAATCTGAACTGAAAACTGGATATATATTTTTTTAACTCCCAATAAATGTCCAAACAGCGATGCAATCAGAACATTTATTGTTAACATATCTTGCATCATTTACATCTATTTTTACATTTGATGTTGATTTGAGGAGTTGTTACTTATTATTGTCATCATACCAACTGAGAATTTATTGCAATGATTTTAAATTCAGTTGAGGTATCTGACATATTATGACATCAAATTTATGTTTTATATGAAGTCTTTAGAGCCATAGGCTATATGTTGTTTTTAGATAAATTGCTCAGAGACCAACCAGTTGGACAGAGGTTATATGTACAAATCATCCAAGCACCCAATTCCTAGCAATTTCTATAGGCTACATTTCATTAACATTGCTAAATATTATTAAACTGGAAATAAATTAAAGATCCATTTTTGATTGTCAAAAGAATTCCAGGTTCCGTAACTCAGCCAATTAGATTTCACGTAGTATTTTCATCGGTCAGTTGTGGAGGTCTGATTGGTTTAAGCTTTATTTATATAGCACCTTTTAAAACAGTGTATACAAAGTAGCCTACGTTACAAAGAGGTGCATATGTGCATTCGCAGAAAATATCAAAATACAAACATAAAAGAGATACAGTAAAACAAAGTAGCTACAATAACCAAGTTTGTTAAAACAAAAATACAACAATAAAAAAAATCAAGGAAAGGCCCTGCACAAATCTGTTTTGAGACTACTTTTTAAAAGTGCATAATGATAACTTTTGACAGCGTTTAATAATAACTTTTGACAGCGTTTAATTCAGGTACGAAAATAATTAATATCTATAGTGCATGAGCACAGATATCTGAGAGTGCACAGGACACAGTTTGAGAGCGAGGAGAGACACGTTTTAAGTGCGCACACACTCTCCGGGCGAGAGCAGCGTGTATCTGAGCACGCGTGTCCGGTTTTGTGCGGAGAGATTCGCGCTCGAGCATTATATTAATGTGCTTTCGCGCTACAATAATGCGACTCTCGACATTTCATTAAAATAAGGCATACATTGGCATTAGATAAGATCCCTGAAGTTGCAAAGACTGAAGTCTCCAATCCAAAGAGATATATATTCTTTATAAAAGTTAAGACTCTAACACGCCCCCACAAATCTACATCACTATGTGGGAAGATTTACATAAAGCCACCCAAATGTTTGAAAGAAAGAAGGTGTGGTTAGACACGACCACTTTATGGGAGCAGCATGTCAGGGAGATCGCGTGTGTTCTCTAGGAGAAAGCAAAAAGCAACTGTATGTGGCTCCTGAAGTGAGCATTTAGGATCTTTAAGATACCTTACAAAAAAGAACAGCCTGCATTTATGGATAGACCCGTTGGGTTGACTGTGGTCAAAAAGAAGGTTTTGGCATATGTGTGTGTGTGGGTGAGAGAGAGAGGGAGAGAGAGAGAAGAGAGAGAGAGAGAGGGAGAGAGACACATCACAGTGGAGTCAGCTGTCTTAAACGTGGCTTGTGTACTGCAAACACATAACAACTTAATCACTGTGTCTGTCACGCGACTCTGCTGCCCTGTCGGGCTTGAACTGATGGTAAAACTATAACGACATTATTAACTGTCTTGATAATTATTTTGAAAGATGAAGCTCGCGATTATGGTAAGGGGCGTTACATTTCCGACGAGTGCTGTGTGGTGTTCGGCCAATCACAATGCACAGGGTCAGCTGGGGCCAATTCAGAGCAGACTGTGCTTGTCGGAAGGAGGGGCTTTGTAGTAAACGAAGCGTTTGAGAGAGGCGGGGGCATATATGACCTACAATAATGTACAGATTTGAAAAATAATGTGTTTTTTGAAAATAAAGCATGTCAACATATTCTGTTACACGAAATACACAAAATAATGATCTTTAAATATAGCATCATATGACCCCTTTAAGCACGTTGTGAAAAGTGATGGCTCTCTGAGCTTCCACATCATTCCTTGTGTAAGTTTCACAACATGGTTACGTCACACTTCACAATGTGCTGATATTCACAGCATGCTAACAGCTAGCCAGAAGCGATGATATATAGTTTAAAAAGTTAAAAATATTAGTGTTTTTCTCATACACACCTATCATTTAACTTCAGAAGACACTGATTCATCAGCTGGGGTCACGTGGATTACCGTCATCTTCGGTTTTGGAATAGACATAACTTGACGGAGCCCATCCATTGCAATGTGGTAATATTTTTTTCAACAAAACTTGCATTTGTGTTCCACAGCAAGAGAGAAATGTCATATACATTTGGGAGGGCATGAGTGAGTAAATGATGAGAGAAATTTTATTTTTGGGTGGAGTATCCGTTTAAGAAAGTTCTGTAATCACTCCACTCCATATCCACTCCTGGTTTTACATTAAATTAATACACTATTTACTAAATGATTCAAGCATCCTTATTCTATCAAGTAGCCTACTAAGTAACAGATTTTTTCACAGTAACACATTCACCGAGTTTGGGTGTCTGGACTGCTCTGTATGCGCCCTATTCATATCGGTTAACGAACAGTTGAGGCTATTCATGCCATACTGTTGAGGTCTATTTTGGGTTTTACCCCATTTGGATCAAGATGGTAGTGCTTTCTTGGACTAATCTGTAGATAAACCTATATTTATAAAGCAAATAGTTGGCAGCAAAATTTATATGACCTTTGGTTTTGAAAATGCTACTCTGATTAAACTGGAAACAATGTGTAGAACAGCAATGAAAAGTTCTTTCATTCACATTTTTTTCTCTCTCAATCCAATAGCTAAACAGCGCCCCCTACTGGCCAGCAAAAGTGACATCCTTAAATATTTTCATCCATAAACTTTTACATGCCATTAATAAACTTTTAAGGTGTTTTGAGTAACATTAATAACCACTTTTTATTTCAAATAACTTTTGGTGTAAAATAAAATAGAAATAAGTGTGTTTTAGGATATATATATACAGTGGGTACGGAAAGTATTCAGACCCCCTTAAATTTTTCACTTTGTTATATTACAGCCATTTGCTAAAATAATTTAAGTAAAAAAAAATTCCTCATTAATGTACACACAGCACAACATATTGACAGAAAAACACAGAATTTTTGACATTTTTGCAGATTATTAAAAGAAAAACTGATATATCACATGGTCCTAAGTATTCAGATTCTTTGCTCAGTATTTAGTAGAAGCACATTTTGATCTAATACAGCCATGAGTTTTTTTTTGGGAAAGATGCAACAAGTTTTTCACCTGGATTTGGGGATCCTCTGCCAATTCCTCCTTGCAGATCCTCTCCAGTGCTGTCAGGTTGGATGGTAAACGTTGGTGGACAGCCATTTTTAGGTCTCTCCAGAGACGCTTAATTGGGTTTAAGTCAGGGCTCTGGCTGGGCATTCAAGAACAGTCACAGAGTTGTTATGAAACCACTCCTTTGTTATTTTAGCTGTGTGCTTAGGGTCATTGTCTTGCTGGAAAGTAAACCTTCGGCCCAGTCTGAGGTCCTGAGCACTCTGGAGAAGGTTTCGTCCAGGATATCCCTGTACTTGGAAGCATTCATCTTTCCCTCGATTGCAACCAGTCGTCTGCTGCTGAAAAACACCCCCACAGCATGAGGCTGCCACCACCATGCTTCACTGTAGGGACTGTATTGGACAGGTGATGAGCAGTGCCCGGGTTTCTCACACATACCGCTTAGAATTAAGGCCAAAAAGTTATATCTTGGTCTCCTCAGACCAGAGAATCTTATTTCTCACCATTCTGGAGCCCTTCAAGTGTTTTTTAGCAAACTCCACGCGGGCTTTCATGTGTCTTCCACTGAGGAGAGGCTTCCGTCAGGCCACTCTACCATAAAGCCCCGACTGGTGGAGAGCTGCAGTGATGATTGACTTTCTACAACACACTTGTGAAGTTCCCCAGCTCCCTGTACCTTCGCACATTACGAGAGCACCACAGCCACAGTGCACTTTGGGTTTCTTGCTTTACCTCTAACACAAGGACTCTTCAGTCCGCACCGATAGCTCAGTTTGGCACTTCACGGCCGCCAGCTTAGGTGTGTGCGAGTGTCTGGTCGTCCTAAACGTTCTTGCACATTAGAGGATTATGGAGGCCACGGCACTCTTAAGGAACCTTACATAGGCAGAGAATTCTTGTGTAAACCTTGGCCCGATTGGCCTTCCACAATCTGTCTCTGAGCTTTTCAGGCCAAGTCCTTTGCAACCGCATGATTCTCATGTGCTCTGACATGCCACTGTGAGCCGTAAGGATCATATAGACCAGTGTGGGCATTTCCTAATCAAGTCCAACAGTATAAACAAACACGCTGGAATAAAATGAAGGTTGTAGAACCATATCAAGGGAGCAGAATCGAAGCGAAAACAAGAAAAGGACCAGGCACCTGAGTTAAAGATGATGAGTGATCAGAAAGGGCTGACTACTTAGGACAGTGAGATTTCAGTTTTTTTTTTAATAAATTTGCAAAAATGTCAAGAATTCTGTGTTTTTCTGTCTATATGGGGTGTTGTGTGTACATTAATAAGGAAAAAAAAATTAACTTAAATGATTTTTGCAAATGGCTGCAATATAACAAAGAGAAAAAAATTTAAGGGGGTCTGAATACTTAACATACCCACTGTATATAAGATATTTGCGTTAAAAACCAGCCAAAAAGCACTGTAAACATTTTGTGGTTTACTTGTTTGAGTTAGCTGGGTATATGCTGTAATGGGAGTTTCTGCATTTCAGTTCGAGTATTACTTGATTGACATTTTTGTCACGCACCCAGTAATATACCACCAACAAACAACAAAAGTATACATGCACATTATGGTGTACAAATCAGCTGCACAAGCTTTTCCCATCCTTGAGATACAGAGGGAACTCAAACCGAGGCTGAAACAAATGTTGACAGGCTGACTGTTAAGCGTTTCAAAGGTCAACCACAGAATTGGCTAATTTATGTTACTTGATCTCCAGCCAGTGTGTTTGTAACAAAATGTGAGCTATGGGAGCCGTAGCATTTTCAGAGAGGGGAACACTGGTTGGTTAATTTGGTTAGTGTTGTAACTTGGTAACAAGCATGCTTAAACAGGGAAGCATGGGCCACTTTAGCCTGTATGCGAAATTTACAATGTTGGATCCCATGGACCTTGTATTGATGTAAGGACAAAAACAGACATTTTTCAAAGCATTTTCTTTGTGTTCAGTGGAATAAAAATGCATACAGGTTTGGAACAAACAAAGATGTGCTCTAAATTAAATGACGAATGTCCGTGGACTATTTTTACGTCATATCACAAATGTTACTTTGGATTTAAGCCATTTTCTTTCTATATTTGGTGCTTTGGGGGTCATCGTCTTGCAGGCATCTATACTATTTATCCTAAAAAATTACAAATTTTGGGTGAAATTCTTTAGGACAACCTGATCTCAGGAGTGTCTGTTCTGTTTAATGTATTTGCCAATCCCTATCTATCTATCTATCTATCCATCTATCTATATATATCTATCCATCTATCTATATATATCTATCCATCTATCTATATATATCTATCCATCTATCTATATATATCTATCATCTATCTATCATCTGCATGCTGTCTGTCTGTCTGTCTTGTCTGTCTGTCTGTATGTCGTTGTCTGTCTGTCTATTATTATCTTGATGTGTGTGAGACGATCGGCTGAGTTGCTGTCTGTCTGTCTGTCTGTCTGTCTGCTATCTATCTGTCTATCTGTCTATCTATCTATCTATCTATCTATCTATCTATCTCGGTCTGTCTGTCTGTCTATATATGGATCAGTCTGTCTGTGTCGTGTCTGTCTAGTTCGTTGTCTGTCTGTATTTATCTATATGTCTGTCTGGATATCATCTATCTGTCTGTCTGTTATTCTTCATATGTCTATTATCTACCTACCTGTCTGTCTGTATTCTAGATGATCGTTGGTCTGTCTGTCTGTCTATGTAACTATCTATTGTCTGTTGTTCTATCTATGTCTATCTATCTACTATCATCTATCTATCTATCGGTCTGTCTGTCTATCATCTATCTATCATCTATCTATATATCTATCTATCTATATATCTATTTATCTATCTATCTATCTACAATCTATCTATCTGTTGTCTGTCTGTCTGTTTATCTATCTATATCGATCTGTCTGTCTGTCTGTCTATCTATTATCTATCTATCTATCTATCTATCATGATGTATGTCTGTTACCTATCTATAATCGATAATCTGTATGTCTGTCTAAGTCTATCTGTGCTGTTGCCTGTCTATCTATTTATTATTCTCGATGGTCTGTATGTTGTCTGTCTGTCTGTCTGTCTTTCTATCTATCTTTCTGTCTGTCTATTGTTCTGTCTGTCATTTGTCTGTCTGTCTGTTGTCTGTCTGTTATCTATCTATCTATCTGTCTGTCTATCTATCTATCTATCTGTCTGTCGTCTATCTATATATCTGTCTGTGTCTGTCTATCTATCTACATGTCTATCTGTCTCTGTCTGTCTGTCTGTGTCAGTCTGTATATCTATCTATCTATCTATGTCTGTCTGTGTCTATCTATGTCTGTCTGTCTGTCAATCTATGTCTATCTGTCTATTTCTGTCTATGTCTGTCTATCTATCTGTCTATTTCTTTCTGTCTGTCTGTCTATCTATCGTCTATCTATCGTCTGTCTATCTATCGTCTATCTATCATCTATCTAGTCTATCGTCTGTCTATATATCATCTGTTCATGTTGCTGTCGTCTGTCTGGCTAATCAGATATCTGTATGTCTGTTATTCTCTATGTTATTGTTGGTCTGTCCTTTCTATCTATATAGCGTCTATGGGTCTGTCTGTCTATTATCTATCTACGTCTTATTCTTGGTCATGTCATGTCTAATCTATCGTTATTGTCTGTCGTATGTCTGTCTCTTCTATCTATCGTTAATCTATCTATCATGTATATGTCAGTCGTCTGTCTACCATTATTATCGTCTGTCTGTATATCTATCTATCTATCTATCATCTGTCTGTCTGTCTGTCTGTTACCTATTCTATGTATCGGAGTGTCTGTTTATATATGTCATCAGTATCTATGTCTATCTGTCTGTCTCTCTCATCTGTCAGGGTCTGTCTATCTATCATTTGTCTATTTGGGGAGTCTGTCTAGTCTTCATCGTCTATTTGCCTGTCTGTCGCGATCCTAGCTATCGTCTATCGATCTATATGTATGTATGTCTATCCTATTATCTAGCTGATCTATCTATCGTCTATTTTCTCTATCTATCTATCTTATCTATCTATCTATCTATCTATCGTCTGTCTGTCTGTCTGTCTGTCTTTCTCATTATATATTATCTATATATCTATCTGTCTGTCTGTCGATCTATCTATCGGTCAATCATTATGTAGGTCTGTCTATCATCTATCATCTGTGGTCTATCTGTCGTTATTATACTATCTATCGTTATTTGTCTGTATGTATATCTATCTATCTATTGTTGTTTGTGTTAGGTCTTCTATACTATAGTCTATTGTATGTCTGGTCTAATGTGTTTCTATCTATCGTCTATCGGCTCTGTCTATATATCTATCTAATATCGATTTGTTCTGTCTGTCTGTCTATACTATCGAGCTATCTATCTATCATTATTATTTATCTTGTCTGTCTGTTGGTCTGTCTGCTGTCTGTCTGTCGATCGAATCTTCTGTCTGTCTGTCTGTCACTATTATCTTCGTCTGTCTGGCTATCTACTCTAATCTTATCTATCGTATCATCATCGTATATGCTGTGCAGTCCCTATCTATCTAAATCTATCCTATCTATCTATCTATCTATCATCGTCTATTGTCTATCGTCTGTCTGCCTGTCTATCTATCTATCTGTCTGTCTGTCTATCTATCATCTGTTTGTCTGTCTGTATATCTATCGTCTATCTGTCTGTCTGTCTGTCTATATCTGTCTGTATGTCTGTCTGTCTGTATATCTATCTATCAATCATCTATCTATCTGTCTAACTTCTATTGTCTATGTTGTTAGTCTGTCTCTCGCTAATCTTCGGTATAGTGTCTGTCTATATATTTATCTAATCTATAATCTATCTATCGTCTGTCTGTCTGTCGTCATCTATCTATCTATCTGTCTGTTGTCTACTCTCATTGTCTATTGTTAGTCTGTCATCTCTCATCGTATATTTGTATGTCTGTCTATCTATCTATAGGTGCTATCTGTTGTCTATCTATCTATCTATCTGTCTGTTTGTCTGTCTTTCTGTCTTTCTGTCTATCTATCTATCGTCTATTTGTCTGTCTGTCTGTCTATCTATCATATATCTATCTATCTGTCTGTCTGTCTGTCTTTATCTATCTATCTAGCTGTCTATATATATATCTATCTATCTGTCTGTCTGTATATCTATCTATCTGTCTGTCTATCTGTCTGTCTACCTATCTATCTATCTAAATCTGTCTAGTGTCTATCTGTCTTCTGCTGTTTATCTATGAATATTATTTGTTTTCTATCTACTATTTTATGCGCCTATCTGTCGGTCTGTCTATCTTATCTATCTATAGCGTCTATCTGTTGGGTTGTCGGGTATCTTCTACGTCTGTCTGTCTGTCTATCTAGCTATATATTTATCTTTCGGTATGTCTGTCTGTCTGTCTATCTGTGTCTATGTGATTGGTTGGTTGTCTATCTATCTATCGTCTATCTGTCTGTCTATCTATCTATCTAATCTATTATCTATCTATGTCTGTCTGTCTGTCTATCTATCTATCTATCTATCTATTTGTCTGTCTGTCTAGTATTATTGTCTATGTGTTATAGTCTGTTATATAAGTATAATAGTCTAGTTTGTCTGTCTGTCTATTATCTCTAGATAGTCTATCTGTCTGTCATCTATCTATCTATGTCTATTTGTCTGTCGTCTATCTATCTATTATGTCATTTGTCTGTAGTCGTCTATTATGTATGTATGTATGTATGTTTGTCTGTCGTCTGTCTGTCTGTCTATCTGTCTGTCTGTCTGTCTGTCTGTCTGTCTGTCTGTCTATCTATCTATCTATCTATTATCTGACTAATCAACTTTTTAACTTTGAAACTACCTTTCCATTTAGCTAATCAGTTTTCATTAAAACCTCCCAATGCATGTTAAAATAATACATCGTTTGATGAGCCTACTTCTTCGGGTCACTAGTTATCTGGTCGCGTGCACATTCCTGTAATATGTCCAAGGATTTGGGAGAGATCTTCCATGTCACTTCCACGGCTGCATCCTGTGCAGTGGATCACATTCATGACGGCAGTAGAGGCGGAGTTTAGAGTCAAAGGTTTTCACAGAATTTGGATTATTGATCCCAAAAACTGCGAACGAATGCTGCGCTAGCCGTTAGCAACATTGTTTCAGCAACAAAACAGGTAAATACTCATTTTGCATCATTTTAACTTTTCGTTCCTTTTAAACTGAGCGCGCATTAAATAGATCTACTAAATAACCTGAAAAATGTAAATGTTACTGTCGTATTCATGTGAAATTAGAATTAAAGTGTCCAGATTGCCTTAAAGTCAATAAAGTTTCTTACATTTACTCGTTCGATATTCGTAAAAGTGTGTGTAAGTTCGCTGACTTAAATGTTGAAATGTTGCAGGAAATCACAAGTTAAGCTCAGGTCACAGATGAAGAGTCAGTGTTTTATGAAGCATGTAGACAAGTGTCACACAATAGACAGAAAAACCCCGCTTTATACTGGCATATTTTGTAGTGAGATCTGCTGCACTGTTGTATAAATTGTTTGGCGTTGTTTCTTAACATATCTCCGTTGAGGATTTTTTCTGTAGATAGTAACATGCAAGACTTTTTTACACAAGGTAAAAATGGGGAAATTACGCCGTGGAAAGTGTCGATAGTGTGACTATATTGAACTGTCTTTTCATACGACAAATGTTAGATTTGATTAACCTACATGTGTTTTTGCCTCTTAATTATTTTCTGTAATTTCAGTATCATCAAGTTTATGTAATTGCTGTTGAGTAACAAACACAATAAAACAAGAGCCAGACAAGAATCAGATATAGCCTACAAACTAAAGATTTTAACTAATGCGTTGTTCCCAGGATTTATTTATTTGTTTATCAGGTTGTGACAAGTTAACTCTTATGTTTTAATGTCATTTATTTAGAATGTATGATTATACCGTTTTGACTGTTTCATGAACTGTTTTGTTTAATACTGTTCAACACCGCGTTTTAATGTTTAAATCTTGATGTGATGAAGCCTGTAACTGGATCTTTAATAGCTGGTTCCATATGAAAACAATAGCTTATGCCTGCTATTGGTCAGTGAACTGTATGTTTCTTGCTATAGTGTTATTCGTTACATATATATATATATATTATATATATATCTATATATATATATAATAAACTTATATATATATAATTTGGAACAAGATTGTAGGGGCGCTGTCTATAACGTACATACTTTACTTTAATAAAGCCCTGAGAAAATAATATTCACTTGAGTGTGACAACTAGTATCACCTAATTTGGTTCAAGCTGTCTTCAAGATGAAATTTCGCCATAATTTGAATATTGAATGTATGATTCAAATACAAATTAAAAATTATTAATTTTATTAACTCATGTGACCCCCGAGAAAAATGTCCCGTTTTCTGAGGCATTTCACAGCGGTGGGTGATGAGCAAAACAGCGCCACACAGGGGCACGACGAGGAACTGCACGATGCCAGTGAAGACCTGGAGCTGGCCACAGGACAGCACCTGGGACAGGTCAGCTTCAGGGACTCCCTACGCCGCCTCTACAGTACAGAGAGGTTCCAGGTAAACGTTTGCACGCTTTATTTGTATATGTATATAGATATAAAATACTGTCTACATGATTGAAAATAACTGTGAACTGTTATTTTGTTGATTAGATTGTTGTTGTTTGCTTGGTTGTCTTGGATGCCATTTTCGTTCTGTGCGAGTTGCTTATTGACTTGTCTATCATTCAAGCAGATCATCACAGAATCGCTCCACAAGTGAGTCTGCTTCAGATGCCTAGTCAGCAAAGAAATATAGATGTCATATTTCTGTTGACACATGACACATTATATGTCAGCGATTATTCTGTGGTTATCCTCTATCCGAATGTTCCTGCCATTATTCCAGGTATTCCACTATCTCAGCCTCGCCCTTCTCACATTCTTCATGGTGGAACTGTCTGGAAAAATCTATGCGTATCGTCTAGAATTCCTCCACCATAAGTTTGAGGTGTTTGATGGGATTGTGGTGGTGGTATCCTTCATCCTGGATATTGTATATATCTCAAAGGAAGATGCATTTGATGCCATGGGGCTTCTGATCTTGCTCAGGTTGTGGAGAGTGGCCAGGATCATAAATGGTACGGGAATTATTTTGACCCAGCAACTACAATTAGAACCTCAATTTGGATCAGAAAAAATATGAAAGGACTGTATACATAAATTATTTCGTGAGGGAATGAATTTGTCTTACTAAGAAACATTGCAAATGTGTAATCAAGTCAAAAACTTCAGTAAAATATAAAACTATTTATTGATGATATTTATTTAATAAAACTTTGTAACAATTGAAAATCATGAAAAATATTCTGGTATGTTTAACCTACCAAACTGCTGGTGTTAGTAATGATTGTTTCACGATGCTCACAATCTAAACCTGGGGGTTCACCAAGGTTCAGTACTTGGTCCATTTTACTTAAGTAATTAATTATGTTTATTATCACTAAAAATCGATATCTCTATGGACAAAATTAATGTAAGTTTTACTTCTGGAACCCGGCTGTTGCATTATTTTCTAATCTCTACTCTAATACTTTTATTTGCCTTTCTTACTTGTTTGCTCTCTTATAGGTATCATTGTGTCTGTGAAAAATCGTGCCCATCACAAAGTTAAGAAAATAAAGGAGATCAATGAAAACCTTGTTCATCAAGTCAATGAACTTAAAGAGCGGAACACAAAAATGGTGAGTAGCTCTTGTTAAACATGAGAAATGAATCCTTTTATTAATTATTAAATTGATAGTGGTTTTAATTTAATCTTTCAACAGGATCAAGAAAATGCAAGGCTTCGTGCAATCTTAAAACAGCACTGCATTGAATTTTGATGCTCCAAGGCTATTCATTAAACACATCACAGCATGAGACTGAGCTTAAGACTAATCATGTCTATTCATTCTATATGAAATGTGAAGAAGGTCATGTTACATTGTGTTTATTGTCACTCTAAGCCAAACTCAATCTCCATCCCCTGGCAGATCTTTAACAGCACACATAAAGGGAGATGCTTTTTAAAGCCAGTGACTCATATAGGTCAAATTACAAAAAAGGGAAATCTATAAACTACACAAGTTATATATACTGGAATATTAAACTTGCCTCAATATATTGTAAGATGATTGATTTTTATTCTGAATCACTATTTTCCAAAATCATTATCAGTATTGTTGTTTTATCTATGAAATGTACATTTAATGTTTTCTCATTATAAATGTGAATGTGTTTGAGCAACTGAAAGCTAAGAAATAAATATTATTTATAAATGAGATATGAAATATTAATAGACCAAAATATCTGCCTGGCTGATGAATTGGCTTATTAAGAGTAGTGGCATTTCGCTCATGTAAGTTCCAAAATGAACAACAGATTTTACAATGGATAGCGCACATTTTCTGTTCTTAAATGTTTTAGTGAGTTTTGAGTAAATATTATAAAAAATTGTTCATTCCTCATTTTGTGCATGTCTTTGTACTGAAATTGAATTACACTGTATACACACACACATACATATACTGTATATACCACTATTGTTCCACATCAGTCCACTAATATGAAAATATTCTTTATTTGTAAAAATGTGAATTAGTGCATTATATACAAAATGACTAGACAATAAATATACACTATAACTTCAAGTAAGACAAAATATTAAAAGAAACATGGTTATAGAAACAGTGGTCCTCCATTCATGTTGTTGCCAAAAGAGATAAAAACTGAAATATTCCATTATACAAATGGAAAGAAAAAGTCAAAGGGTAGTTTAGCATCAATTGTAGGAGGAGCTTTGAATCCTGGACTGGCAGATGCAGAGACATCAACAAAACTCACTGAGCTTGTGACAGACAGAAGACCATCGGCACTGATAAGGAGGGCCTAAAACAAAGAAAGGTTCTAGTGTTAACTTTTTATCTAATTTCACATGAAATCGGCAATGACTTTATGAAAGACCTAAAATTGAGGGTAATATTGAGCCATGCTTTTGTAGTAGAGAAGTAAAACAGTGTGATACACTCCCATTAAGTTGAATGTGTTAAAAACACTTTATGGGCATACACTGTATGTTGACCTTCGAAACAATTTTAACTGTGATAAGAGAAACGAGTTTGTGTTTACTAAATACAACTATTACATAATTGCTGAAAGTCATGAACAATGTTTTGGAATGTTTAACTTGCCAAACTGCTGGTGTTAGTAATGATTGTCTCCATGACGCTCACAATCTGAGCCTGGGGGTTCACCAAGGTTCCGTACTTGGTCCATTTTACTTCAAGATGGTAAGACAGTGGTATGCTGCAAGCCTGTGTACCCTTGGTAAACCATAAAAAGAGTGAAGCAAGACATTCGTTATAAATAAACATAACGAACAGTGGCTTACAAATCAGCTTTGCATCATCATGGTGACCGCCAGCCAAGTTTACATGTCAACATTTCCTCTAACTTCTCTTTCACTTCAGCACCAGTTCTCACATAGAGGAAAATAATAATAAGTAGGCTGTTTACCAATGCTATGGTTTGGTTCTGTATTGGAACCCAGTCCAGGGGGTTTTGAGGCAAGGAATTCCCAAATGAAGCTACGTGGTCCGGAAAGCTCTGGCCTTTTAGCGCCCACAAAATGACTTCAGATACCAGAGAACAATTAACTCCATCGGACAACCTACAGAAAGGGAGGACATTAATGCACATAAAATAGTAATGGTGATGAATATTACATAATTGATTGTTGTTGGACAATACTTGTCTAATTCACGAAAACAAATCATTACAATAGCCTCTTACTTCAGAGTGCAGCCTGATACCATGTCAATCCCAAACAGGACAGGGGAGCGCCGAGATGAACCAGACAAGCAATTCTGATCTCCAGAGTTTTGAAGAATAGTGAGTGATCCTTTTGGGTTAGCGGACTGAACTATCCCAGTAAAACAGGGGTCAAGGACTGTGCCACATAGGTGGATGCTTTGATCGACAACAGGCTTTGCATTTATTTATTAAAATCTATTATGGAAATGAAAAACTAGCACACTTATGAAATAATCTTAAAACCTCTATATGGGATCAAAATAAATGTTGCTAAGAGTTATCTTTATCACATTTATTTTCTTTTAGGTGCAGAATTTTTGTAATTTGAATATTTTTCATGATGATATTACTGATTACTGACATTAATTATTAACACACAACATATGGGGTATTTTTAGAAACCTTAGACAATATTAATAATTAATATTTGAAATTCCACCAATACACATAATATTATTAACTTCGACATATTTACTGAATATAATTAATAGATTCAAATTTTGATTCGTTTTAAAAATATCCAAAACATTGTGGTGGACATTTTTGGAGCTGTATGGCAAAATAAAATTTGCTTTGATGTTTTTGTTAATTGTTTTAGTTGCCCTGAACTTAGTTGAGGAACATATGTCTAAACAGCTGAGGAAAAAAATGTGTTGTACATATCAGGGAATAAATGATTGATGTTCCGTGCTAATGAAAAATGAATGATGTAATTGTTTATGTTTCATCACAAAGGAGACATCTGTCCAAAGAGTTTATGATAAAGGATATTCTGCTGTTCTTGTCCCACCCACTAGGGGCCGTCCCACCACATAGCCAGGATTGCCACTAAATTGCAACACTGGCGTGCTAGAGATGTCCTGTCAATGGATGTACACAAAACTATTACTTCCTGTTTGTAAAATAAAATAAATGTAAAATATTTGACAATATTTAAATAAAACAATACATTTGAAATACTTACAATTCTTTCAAGAAAATATGAAAAGGGTAGAATGAAATACCTGCAAGAATGTAATCTGAAACTCTTGCTGAATGGGCACCGTAATGCTTTTAATGGCTCCCAGCAAAACTGATGCTATCGCATTCAGGATTTCCCCAGCTTCACTGTATCTGAAAGTGTACTTCACCTGATGTAAAAGTTATGATTTTGTTAAACAGTTTATGATTCCTGATACTTTTCATATTCCTGAGAGACCAGTAACATATTCATTATGTGCACACCTGCAGTACAACGTTGTTGCAGATGTCACCAGACTCCAGAAGCACAGGAATATAAGACTCAAGGTCAGCTGGGTCCACCGGTGTCTGTGTGCCCTCTAAAGACTGCAGAGTAATGGCTGCCACCTCCACACCAATGACCTCAGGTAACAAACAGAAAGTAACGAAGCATGTCAAACTAATATGCAGAGTCAATGTTTTTAATGCAAATAGTACATCACTGAAACTTACTTTAGCTTCCTGGATCTTCCCCTAGAGACAAAACAAGAGTTGTTAAATAGCATAGCAACAATAAAACTCTTTACAAACTGAGATGTGGTGAAGAACTCACAGAACGGATGTTGAAATTAATATAAGTTTCCAAGCGCAGAGCTTCTAGTGTTTCACAATCTTGCACTAAATCAAAGCTCCTCATACATCTGCTTGTCTGGTCCTTCAGAAAACCTGTAAAACAGCAGGGTAAGCTATGTTTAGCAACAGACTAGAACATCTAGTGCATGTGGTTCAATGCCAACAGGAAAGGATCACTAAAACTCTAACCCTACACATCACACTGCTGCAGATACAAATGTGACCTCAAACTATGAATTTTGTTGTTGCTATTAAAATGGGTCAACAATTCAACTAGCATTGTGGCCGCAACTGTTTGGACATGCAGCACTAACATTTTCTTCAGAATAAGTGCTGTCTTACCAGCAGGGTTTGCGTCTAAGCAGTGAGCTGTTCCTGCAGAGGCAGGAAAGGTGAAGAATCCCTGCTCTTCAGTCTCATTCACTGTTTGAATGACTTCTCCATACTGAAGACAGAACATAGTCAGAACCATTGCTTAACCTTATGAAACCTACTGTATCATATTTTGACCTCTAAATTATCAACTTGATCAAAGGTTTGCCTTATTATCCATACATCATGTTTTAGAAAAATCATGTTGAAATAAATGCGAGTATCAAATACGATCCATTAGGATCTCAGTCTTCATTATATTGCATTGCCCCACAATAAAAAAAAATACAGAGTTTTGATCATAAAACAGACCATTCAAATAGCATATTAGTAAGGCATATTATTGGTAGAAATATATATCCAGCTGGTATTTTGTTATAAAGATCTCATTGATTTACAAGCTATTATAACTTCTAACTTTTTTGCCATATAAACATCAGCAACTGTACGAAATTGCACCTTTTTATGCATCTGAATAAAACTAGGATGTTTTTTCACCTCAAGTTTGAGCTCCATATTCTCATTATAAGCCTGAAAACTATTTTTAGATTATATCTTCAATAAACTGTTCCATAAAAATAAAAAAATTGTCAATTTTTGGACTACTGTTTCATATGCTTTCGAGGGTTAAACAGTGGTAACAAAGGTGATTCAAATAGCGTTTTCGCGGGAAAATTAATACTACATTGATACAAATGTGATGTTAAATGGGAAATGGATGTACAGCAATCCAATTACGCTTTCCACTTCTGCAGAAAAACATCCATCCTGACATCTTAGAAATCAATATGTTCTTTGATAAAAGGAAAACATTGACAGAGAGAGCAAAATATTAAATCAGTACAAGCACTGAGGGGTTACAATCATATTAAATCTAACTCAGCGCTGTTTCCTATGAAACCTGATGCTAATATAAGTGTCAGAACAAACTCATCCAGACTATAATTGGACATGGTACTCTATGCCGCAGAAGAAAGAAAGTCACACAGTCATTTTCATTAACTATCAAATATTCAAAAACTTTACCTGGTATCCTGATGAATTTCCCACATCAGGGCTTTGAAGTGCACTGGTCACTCTCGAACGGCCAAAGAATCCCAAAAATCGACCAAAAAGGGAGTCAAAATTCTCCTCAGTGGGAACTTCTGGTGTAGCAAATGTTGAACCTTGTTCATCTAAAAAGGAACCAAGGATGGATTTTAAACTGATTGAAAACATTTGCTTGTAAATACAGCCTGTCTGAATAAGGCTAGCAGGGTTCACAGCTTGATCATGAATTAATATATATCATAAATGCATTTTAAAAGGTTGTAATAAGAATAAAGGGTGTATAAGAGCTTAATAGTTAAATTAAAAACTCTAAAGACTGCAAAATGCCATAAAAGGATTCCCATACAGTTAGCAGACTGAATACAGAAGACATCCGGGTTGACGTCTCGCTGGACAGTGGACTGGACACTAGATACAGCCTCTGTAGAGCTCAGGGTATGCACAGCTGAATCCTGGTTGCACAGTCTGGGGTCTTTACTGAATAGACAGTGGAACACAGTAACACATCAGGATTTCATTTTAATCAGCAGTAGTAGTAGTATATTTTTATTTAATGCCATGTCAGCATCTTATCTTAGGCTATCCTGTCAGTTACCAAATACAAAATCAAACCAGAGAATGTTCCATCGTAAATATTTTATTACAATATCACAAATATTTCGTCCCAATTGGTCCTCAAATTATCAGATAATATAACACTTGAACACTGAATTCAAATTCTGAGACTCAAACTATGTTTTCAATTCATATTTAAATACCAGAAAAAAGGTTATTTTTAAATGTATACTTATAGATATGCTACTCGGTATATATGAGAGTAAATATCAGATAAATACTTAAATGATTGTATTTTTTATAATAGTAAAGAAACTATATTTGATATAGTAAGTAAAAATATTTGACATTTTCCCCCCATATTCAGCAAAATGACATTTCTAAAAGTCAAAATTGTGGTTCATATAATGCTGGATAAATTCAATAACGTCAGAACAAAGTTTAACTGCGCAAACTCCAAGAATAAAAAAAGCACTAAATGCAAACTAAACAATGACGATCAAATAATGTTAATATAATCTTTATGTTTTTAATAGAACAATCAGGAATAAATTCCATGGCTATGGATCATATTAAATAATTAGTTCATCCAAAATTAAAATCACCTTTTGTTTCCCACTGATGAAAGAAAATAATACAATTATGGAATGAAAATAAATGATGACAGAATTTTCATTTTTGAGTGAAATATTCAATTGAATGTTACTTTTTATAAAAAATCTTAGATATGTATATGGTATGGGTTAAAACTCTCTTAATTAAATAGAATATCATCTACTGTTCCAGCTTCTTCTCGAAACAAAGCGGACCTGACTCTTTCTACTGTGCAGTCAGTGAACAGGGCCAGCTCCTCAGTGCAGTCCGGATCACAGCAGCAGCTCATGTCGCACTGCCCGTCCTGAAGATTGCACGGACACAGCTGAGGGACTGAGGGGACTGAGGGGACAGAGGACACGAGTAAACAAGCACACTTTGTAAGGCATCACACACAGATGACAGGCTGCACTCGCACCTTCGGTGAGCGGCGCGGGAAGGACGCCAGACTGCGGCAGAGGCGGAGCTGCTGTGGCGGCTCGCGGGGACTCGGGGCTCGTGTCGGGGACGGAGCTCTCCGAGGCCTCGGTCTGGTCCGGGAAGGCCGTCACGGATTCTGGAGTCCAGGCTGTTGGAGCTGCGAAATACTCCGGAGTTTCACTGACGCCCAGATCCGTGAAATCAAGCGATTCGTTTCGATCAGCAGACGTGCCGTTTGTGTCTCTGAGTGTGATATTAACGTTTCCTGTAGTGTTCGTGTCTTCAATGCAAAGCGCGGTTTCTAAATATATCAAAATAATAAGACCACACAACACCGCCATGCTTGGATACTGCGCGTTGTCATTGGTATCCAGGAAGTGAAATGCATTGTGGGATTGCGAGTGAAGGCTATGTAAGCACTATGTGACTTTTTCTGTGTTTAAAATTTGCTAAATGTATATAATAAGCGAGTACATCATGAATTCGTCTTCCAAACCGCGTTTTTGTCTTATTCCGAATCACTACAGTACACTTATATTTGGACTTTTGTAGCCTAGTCTGGTCGTCACCGCTGCGGAGTAACACACACCTGCGTGAATCGCCATAGACATCAACTTAGAGAAGTAGCTCCGGTTGGAATGTTCTTCCGCGGGATGTGTGCAGTTCTGTTTATTAACCGCTAGAGCGCCAACAGTTACATAGTGCTGCTTTAAAATCATTTTAAAGTGAGGTAAATTTGGTTTGTACTTTGGAGTTAGACCATTTCATGTTTTCAATGTGAAAATTTCCCATTAAAATGAACTCTAAAGCAACGTTGTAAAGCAAAGTTTCGATTTAAAGGGGTCATATGATGCGATTTAAATGTTTCCTTTCTCTTTGGAGTGTTACAAGCTCTTGGTGCATAAAGAAGATCTGTAAAGTTGCAAAGACTAAAGTCTCAAATCCAAAGAGATATTCTTTATAAAAGTTAAGAGTCAGCCAACCCACCTAAAACGGCTCGTTCTAACAAACCCCCACATATCTACCTCACGATTGTGGGAAGATTTGCATAACGCCGCCCAAATGTTCACGCAAAGAAAGAAGGCGTAACTTTTATTATCGCTGTAGTATTGTTGCCGCCGCCATGTCGTGAAGACGCTGTGTGTTTCGTTGTGAAAGCGAAAACTATTTGTTTGGTTCCAAAAGAGGACACGCACTAGAAATCAGTGGTTAAGTTGTATTACAACACTGTTCCAGAACACTTCAACCCACATCTTAAGATGTGTGCAACACATTTTATGGGGGACGTTTCCTGATCAGGGGAGAGTAGACTACCATGCCGGCTGTTCTGACTCACAGACTGTAAGTACGTCTTTAATATTTAAAGAATTTGCCACTGATGATTCAAACACAAGTTTTGAGCAGTGTAGAGTAGCGCTTGTAGTTTGTCATTTCTCCGATCACAAATGCAGACATGGTTTTATGTTATGCTCCGGCCGGACAGGGCATCATCACAGTATGGTGAGGGGCGTAGCATTTCTGTCTCAAGCTTGAGGTATTCGGCCAATCACAACACACTGGATAGCTGACCAATCAGAGCACACCTCGCTTTCAGACCGATGAGCTTTGTAAAAATCAACGCATTTCAGAAAGGCGGGGCATAGAGGAGAAACAATAATGTACAGTATGTGGAAAATAATGTGTTTTTTTCAACCTTAAACCGCATAAACACATTTCATTTCACCAAATACACAAAATAATGTTCTTTTTAGCAACATCACATGACCCCTTTAAATGCTCCACAGCAACACAGAATAGTTTAATATTGTATGCAATGGAAAAATAAACGAAAATGGTTTCCTTGTCACCTCCACAGAAGTCACGAGAGTAATGGATATTTCAGTTTAAGCGCTCCAGCACGTGTTCTTCCACTACACGCGGACGTCACCGCAGCCGGTCACGTGACCCCAGAGCCCGTATGTGCTTGTCTCCGGAGCACGCGCTGCTGTGAGTGAGCGCACTAGACGCTGAGGATGTCGGGTAGAATGGAGTGCACTGGAGAAACTTTATCCGAGACATAAAACACGCGTATAGCTCACGCGTCCGGCGTTCACTGAAGAAGAAAGGGCGTTTGCATCACTTTTAAAGCGGCTTGCTTTGGTTGGTGTGCTTCCTCTGCGGCGCGCGGAGCTGAATGTCGGTGCTCAGATCCTAGAGACACGGGCTGCACGCTTACCGGACACCGCAGGGGATGTTATCGGTACTCTCCTATGGCAGGATCGTGGCCAGGGCTGTCCTGGGCGGACTCTCGCAGACGGACGGCAGAGATTACCGCCTGATCACGGCCAGCTGCGGCTTCGGGAAGGACTTTCGGAAGGGGATCCTGAAGAAGGGCATGTGCTACGGCGACGATGCCTGCTTCATTGCCCGGCACAAGTGCGCGGATGTTCTGGGTGAGCGCCGCCAAAATCCAGTGTGCTCTATATCAGTTGTTTTGGCACAAATATGCACGGTGACCAGCTTGTTAGGGACTTGTGAAAATGACCTTCACGGGTTAATGTCAGCACTCGGTTCGTGATGGAGGGGTGTGAGGCACGATTAGTCCAGCCCTCACCTGAAATAACCTCCCTCTTTGTCAATCTTTAGGATTCTCCTGATCCCGCATGTAGATTTAACACGCGTTCCTTAAATATGGAGCAGCCAGGCAACCGATTATAAATATTGTATATCATATTATGCATATAAAATCTAAATGTAATGCAAATGAGCTTGGGTAACACAAGTTGACCTTTCACCCAGAAAGATGCCAGACTGAACCCCCAAAGCGCGACTAGCGGCGGAAACTAGAATGATTTCCCCCTGAAACATTTCCATCGTGGAAACGCGCATATAATTGACACGTGGTTAAAGCATAGCCTGTAGGGTTCAAGTCTGGCGTGCGTAACATTAATAGATTTCCCCGAGCGCGTGTGCGCTGACTCTATAAGTGTAATCTACACGGTGAATATTGATGTTTTAAGTAATTCGACCCGTCTAAAGAATGTTATGAGCTGTATGCATTAACTCGATTATATTATGTAGGAGTGTCAAGGGCTCGCTTGTGAGTGTTGCAGGAGCTCTTTGTAAAGGTCAGAATGGTTGAGCATGGAGGCGGCCATGTTTAATCACATCCACGGTCCAGCGACACACACAGGCGGCTTCATTGTTCTCTCGTTGACCCACAGAAATGTTCTCTAGCATTTCTACAACCTCATATAATAACCTTAAATAATTCTGAATAGTTGTCACTGAGAAAACGTGAGTAGCAGGCCAGCTGTTTGTTCTGCAGAACTTGCCTCAAAATACCAGTTACTGACTACTATTAAACCTTTTTTACATTTTCTAAAGTGGTGCTTGTGCAAATCTCTGTCACTATTCTAGTGCATTGCTATGCAGTTGTTATGTGGCTATAGATTTCTCAATGAGGAAATAGATTTTTAACTATATCTTATAAAGCATTAACAGACAGGCCTACTGTGAGCTACAAGATGGTTAAACAATAGTAAATGCTTTTATTGAAGCCGTCAGCCCATTTATTTTTAACGTTTTTTTCAAGTAATAGTGTTTAACAGCAAACTTTCTGGGGAAAAACTACATTACCCATGATTCTGTAGCAAAATCTCCACCAATCAGAGAATCATAACAAAATGAAGCGCTCAAATGATTTGATTCAGTTTCCCTGCACTCTTGTAATTTGTGTAAATATGCATATTTCGCAATAAATGTAACTGCTGCTTCTATATGTACAATCGGCATATTTAAATCAATAGTTCTATATTTATCCATATTTTTATGTCACTGGAGAGGCTTCATGAGATTGTAGTTCATTCCCCCATTAAAGCTGTTAAGTACAGACTTGTACCTTTGTATTTTTGTCCGATCTTCAAATACTTTTTTGCTTCAAATCAAAGTTTGTTTGACTCATCTCCCATTATATAGGCTACTTGATTTCTTTTTAAATGTCTTTGTCTCTGTCCACTGAGTCTAGTGAACTATATCACAAGTTTTAAAGGGGTCATATGATGCATTTTTTAAAGATCATTATTTTGTGTATTGGTGTAACAGAATATGTTGACATGCTTTAATGTTCAAAAAACACATTATTTTTCAAATACACTGTACATTATTGTAGGTCCTCTATGCCCCGCCTCTCTCAAACGCTTCGTTTTCAACAAAGTCCCTCCTTCTGACAAGCGCAGTATGCTCTGATTGGCCAGCTGACCCAGTGCATTGTGATGCACAACAAGCACACGTCGGAAATGTAACGCACCTTACCACAATCGCAGCTTCAGCTTTCAAAATAAATGCAAAGACAGTAAATAATGTCATTAGTTTTACCAACAGTTCAAGCCTGAAAGGGGAACAGAGTCACATGACAGACACAATGATGAAGCTGGTATGTAAGCAGTACACAAGCCACGGTTAAGACAACTGACTCCACTGTGATGTGACCCTGTCTCTCTCTTTCTCTCTCTCTCTCTCTCTCTCTCTCTCTCTCACACACACACACTCACACACCACACACACACACACACCACACGATGTGCCAACAACTCAGCATTTGAAACAGTCAATAGCAAATACTAAAATAATAACAAAACAGTCGCTGATTCAGAAGAGCCAGATTGTCAAAGCAAAGTCAGAATTACCTCCTCTCCTAGGTTCACGAAAACAGTCGTCAATAAAATGCATTGCTGTTCTGTTGTAAGTAATCTTAATGCATCTACTTTGGGAAAGGCCAAATAAAGTGCTTTTGCATTCACACTGAAACACAGCGTCTCCCTGACAAGGCTGCACCAACACTAACTGCGGTTACTGAAACCAAACCTTCTTTCTTTGCGTCCACATTTGGGCGGCATTATGCTAATATTTCCACATAGTGATGTAGGTATGTGGGGGAGTGTTAGAACGAGCCGTTTTAGGGGGGAGTGGCAGAGTATTAACTTTGATAAAGAATATCTCTTTAATTTGGGACTTTAGTCTTTGCAACTTAACAGATCTCCTTTATGCACCAAGAGCTTGTAACACTCCAAAAAGAAAAGGAAAAATTGAAATCGCATCATAGGACCCCTTTAAAGGTTCAGTAGATGATCTTCACTTCCACTCCAATTAGCCAAGAGCTGGTCTTAAAAACAGAAGACAAGCTCAAGGGTTTATATGGGCCTAGTGTTAGTGTGAACCTTTGAAATAACAGTATCAGTTGAATGTGAGGTGTCAGTTGAAGACACTTTTCCACGGGATCTAGGACGTCTGCGTATCGTTCACAGACCGAAGAAGAAACTGGACTTTAATCCCAGCAGAAGCCTTACTGCCAAACATTGGCACCAATCAGGACTAGCTTTTTATCAATTTTTGCAGACATTTGATGTTCCATTTAACTGCAGTTAAAAAAAGTATTTCTACAGACGAAAAATAACGGCTTGTGCTTGGAGGGTTTCAGTTATATTTTATAGTGGACAACTGGAACTTATGTATTTCAATCATGTTCGATAGGTCCAAGTCTTTATATATGTAACATGTTATATCTCACAAGATTATATCATGAATTTGATGAATAAAGTTGGGGCTGCTTATCGTGCTTAATTAATCAAAATAAAAACCGTAATCACACACAAAACTCATCAGTATGATTATCAAATTGTGAAGGCTGCGATTTAAATAAATATATGCGCTGCATGTTTCAGAGTAAAGTGAAGTGTGACGCTGTGTTTACACCCGAGCAGCTCATTATCCACCAGTTTTTCATCAAAAATAATAATAATAAATTAAAATGTTTTGAATATATAAAATCACAACATTTCCCCCAAATTATACAGCTCTACAAAAAAGCACAGCAAACCTGGATGTTTTAAATTTGCATTTTAAAGTATCAAAGTTTTGATCAGAAAAATATCACTTAGATTTTTCCCAAAGCGTGCAGTGCATGTTTATAATATGTTGAGGTATTAAATATATTAAAAATGGCAGTGATAACTATTTTAATTCAGTTAATAAATACAATGGGTTAAAGACATTTTTACAATAAAGAACATGGAAAAACATAAAAATGTAATTTAAATGCATCAAGTTCTTTGAAATATTCTCTTTCCATTCACAATTGTTTAATTTAGTCTTGCAAATTACTATGCCATTTTCAAGAAAAGTTTCAATTGAATGACTGTAAAAATTTAAAATACAATATTGTATTTTCCTTCACCTTGCTTCATGTGCTTCATGCGAGTGTGCACATCTTAATATTTTTTAATATTTGTATATTATACTTTTATATAAATAAAAAAAAAATACATATCACATTTATAAATTTCATTGTTTTTAGGGAGTCACATGACGACACGCCATGAACAACTTTATTAAAAGCCAACACATCTGTCATTTAACACAGCCTGTTGAATACAGATGCTGCACATATGCTCTCTGGGTGACTTTGTCACAAGGAAGTTGCGCCTTGATGCATAAAGTGGACTTGTTGTATGGCAGCACTGGAATCTGCCTTCAAGTGTGTGCTGGTGAAAACAGATGGATGTTTCCTCTGAAAGCAGTTTTCTTTAGCTCTTTTGCTATGGTAAATATGGTCGTCTCAGGTTAATATTTATGAAACTAAATACAAATGTTGTGGAATAAAGATTTAAGTCATGGAAGAATTATCTTCCGAATCGCTTATCTGACCTCACGATTTGGCCTGGATGTTGGTCGTCTATGTGGTGTTATAATAAACGTTTCTTCCTGGGAAGTGTTATGATACAGTATCCGCCAAGTTATATTGTCCCATACTCCCATTCCGAAGTATTTTTTCCTACTCTAACACCACCATGTTTGCAGCCTTGTGATGAACAGTTGGTCTTGTTTGCAAAGCTCCATTGAAATGTTAATGGTAGCTTGATTTGTGCTTCTCTAAATTGTTTAAATCTGATAAGTCGCCCCTCATTCCTTTTGAGCCTGGATCTCCCTTTGAGCCCATGCAATCTCTGAATTCTTGATGTGTGTGTGTGTGTGTGTGTGTGTGTGTGGTTACACTGTGTTGAAGTCAAGTAGATGTCCACCGATGTGGTGTTAGGAAGGGACTAACTAAAAGTAGAGATGCTACTAACAACATTCTCCAGCATTGTGACAGTAGCTTGCTTGTTTTCAAAATAATGAAACTTTTCCAGTAATAAGGAAAGTAGCAGTGTATCATGTCAAAACACAGCGTCATAGTATTTAATGCTGTATTATATTGCAGCCTTAGTAAGCTGCTTTCAACATGGAATAATTTTAAAATCATATTTCAACATATACAGTGGGGCAAATAAGTATTTGATACACTGCCGATTTTTCAAGTTTTCCCACTTACAAAGAATGGAGAGATCTGTAATTTTCATCGTAGGTACACCTCAACTGTGAGAGACAGAATCAAATAAAAAAATTCAGAAAATCACATTGTATGATTTTTATGATTTTGTTTTAATTTCCATTTTATTGCATGAAATAATTAATTGATACAATAGAAAAATAGAACTTAATATTTGGTACAGAAACCTTTGTTTACAATTACAGAGGTCAGACGCTTCCTGTAGTTCTTGACCAGGTTTGCACACACTGCAGCAGGGATTTTGGCCCACTCCTCCATACAGGTGTTCTCCAGATCTTTCAGGTTTTGGGGCTGTCGCTGGGCAACATGGAGTTTCAGCTCCCTCCATAGATTTTCTATTGGGTTCAGGTCTGGAGACTGGCTAGGCCACTCCAGGACCTTGAAATGCTTCTTACGGAGCCGCTCCTTAGTTGCCCTGGCTGTGTGTTTGGGGTCATTGTCATGCTGGAAGACCCAGCCACGACCCATCTTCAATGCTCTTACTGAGGGAAGGAGGTTGTTGCCCAAAATCTCGCAATACATGGCCCCATCCGTCCTCCCCTCAATACGGTGCAGTCGTCCTGTCCCCTTTGCAGAAAATCACCCCCAAAGCAAGATGTGTTTCCACCCCCATGCTTCACGGTTGGGATGGTGTTCTTGGGATTATACTCATTCTTCTTCTTCCTCCAAACACGTCGAGTGGAGTTTATACCAAAAACTTCTATTTTGGTCTCCTCTGACCACATGACCTTCTCCCATGCCTCCTCTGGATCATCCAGATGGTCTTTGGCAAACTTCAGACGGGCCTGGACATGTGCTGGCTTGAGCAGGGGGACCTTGCCCACGCTGCAGGATTTTAATCCATGACGGTGTAGTGTGTTACTAATGGTAACCGTTGAGACTGTGGTCCCAGCTCTCTTCAGGTCATTGACCAGGTCCTCCCGTGTAGTTCTAGGCTGATCCCTCACCTTTCTCATGATCACTGATACTCCACGAGGCGAGATCTTGCATGGAGCCCCAGTCCGAGGGAGATTGACAGTCATCTTGAATTTCTTCCATTTTCTAATAATTGCGCCAACAATTGTTGCCTTCTCACCAAGCTGTTTGCCTATTTTCCTGTAGCCCATCCCAGCCTTGTGCAGGTCTACAATTTTGTCCCTGGTGTCCTTAGACAGCTCTTTGGTCTTGCCCATAGTGGAGAGGTTGGAGTCTGATTGATTGAGTGTGTGGACCGGTGTCTTTTATACAGGTAACAAGTTCAAACAGGTGCAATTAATACAGGTAATGAGTGGAGGATAGGAGGGCTTCTTAAAGACAAACTAACAGGTCTGTGAGAGCCAGAATTCTTGCTGGTTGGTAGGTGATCAAATACTTATTTCATGCAATAAAATGGAAATTAATTATTTAAAAATCATACAATGTGATTTTCTGGATTTTTTTTTTGATTCTGTCTCTCACAGTTGAGGTGTACCTACGATGAAAATTACAGATCTCTCCATTCTTTGTAAGTGGGAAAACTTGAAAAATCAGCAGTGTATCAAATACTTATTTGCCCCACTGTACATCTAAAATATAAAACTAGATCCACGGCAGAGTTGCGCTCCTTTATATTTAAGGGGTCATATGATGTGATTTCAATTTTCCTTTCTCTTTGGAGTGTTAAAAGCTGTTTGTGAATAGATAAGATCCTTAAAGTTGCAAATACTAAAGTCTCAAATCCAGAGAGATACTCTTTATAAAAGTTAAGACGCGTCCCTCCTAAATGTCTCGTTTAAACACGCCCCCACATGTCTACTTCGCTATGTGGGAAGATTTGCATAACGTTGCCCAAATGTTCACGCAACGAAAGAAGGCGTAACTTTGATTCTCGCTGTTATTAGTGTTGCTCTGCCGCCGCCTCCGCCCATGTTGTGTAGGAATGCGTGGGTTTTTTCGTTGTGAAAGTAAACTTCTTTGTTTGGCCTTCAAAAAGGACACAACTAGCAATCAGTAAGTTAAGTTGTATTTACCACCCTGTTCCAGAACAGTTTCCAACCTCAATTTCAGATGTGTAGGCACTAGCGCATTTTACAGAGGACGAGGACTGTTTCCTGATCCTGGTAGAGTAGACTACAATGCCGGCTTGTTCTGACAAATAATGCTGATGCACAGACTGTAAGTACGTTTTTTATATTTATATAATTTGCCAATGATGATTCAAACGCTGAGTTTTGAGCAGTGTAGAGTAACCGCTTGTTGTTTGTCGTTTTCGATAATTTCTTTTTAGCAACGTTATGAATGACCCCTTTAAGCCAAGAAGTCGCACCAATCTTTAATTCTTCACATCTCCAATCATAATCAATAATGTAGTAATATATAAAGCACAGCTCACACAGAGATCACTAAACCCATTGCGAAATATTCACTCGAAATTCAAAGTTGTGTGGATTCCTTGAAATGACTAGATTTGGCTGTCGAAAATTAGCCAAGCAAGGCGATTCAATCATTCAAAACAGCGGTTTACAGATTTGAGTCCTTGTGTTGTGTTTTAGGTACTTTTATTTTATTTATAAAATAATTTAATTTACTCTTCGTTACTAAGTTTCTCACCATTATAAATATTTTTTCTTGTATTTAGTGCAATTTTTCAGAGATAACTTTAATGCTGTCACTAATGTTAAAACAAAAATTTACAGCAATAAGTTTTCTACAATAAAGAACAACGAAAGCATTTCAAAATCTAGTTAAAAAAGTGTCAAGTTCTTAGAAATAGACTCATTCATGTTCGTTTCATGTGATTTTGCAAAACGGTTATACCATTTTCTGTTGTGTAGCCAACTACTATCAAAAATGGTAGCAATTTTAAATTCAGCTCCTTTTGTGACAAATAGTTAATTGTTGAATTTAAAGGTAGGGTAGGTGATTTCATAGAGGCCAGCAATAGCAAGCTAGCTTTGAAAGCATAAGCATAAGATCCCACCCTCCCTGCAAATCACTCTCCAAAGCCACGCCGCCTCCAAAACACATGAGCGTGCACAAGCAGACCAGAGGCTAACCAGCGACACAATGAGAGACTGTGTTGGTGGAGGGTTGAATGTAACGTGTCATATTACCTCATGTCTCATTCACCGCTGAGAAAACATTACGATACAAAGGGTATAATATTACAATAATAACGCCTACGCCTTCCATTCTTGCTTGGTCTGTAATGGCGTAATGAACGCGCTGATTAAGTATCATGTCTGTGTGAACGCTGTATGGGTGTTGACAGGCAGGTAGAACAGCCTATCGTAGCCCTCGGGCTCGGACCAAGGAATATGATTGGACGAATATTTTATAATCCTACGCCTTCCACAGATGATATGAATACATTTAGACCACTTAACTTGTGACTGCTATCGGGATGTGAAGAGACTTTCAGCCAGCAGCATAACAATTTTTTTTTTAACCAAATCACCTACAATGCCTTTAATTTACAGTGTTTTTTGAGGATGTAATTAAATGTCTGCTAGGAGTGCTTGAGTTTCCTTGTTAGATTTTGTAAAGAATAACCAGTAGTTACTAGCTACTTGGAGTTCAAGGGGTTCACAAGATATCCATCTAACATCCTCTTTGTTGAACGAAGGCATCAGACGTGCTATAGCAGATGGCCGTTTTGGATTACCATCACAATGCGCAGTCAGTCAGGAGGTCAGGAAGTAGGTTTGTGGCAGCTGCCATCTGTCTCTGCGGCGTCAGAAACCGCCATCTCTTCCTTCCTTTTCATCCGATTGTCAGAAGTTAGGTGTTAAAGCTATTAGGGTTGAGGAAATTAACACACATCCAACTAACTGGTTTCACTCTTAATGACAATATCTTTCCCGGTCTGTTTTCCTCTCAGGTGTTGCGGATGGCGTCGGGGGCTGGAGGGATTACGGCGTGGACCCGTCGCAGTTCTCTGCCACCTTGATGAAGACGTGTGAACGACTCGTGAAGGAGGGCCGCTTCACTCCCAGCAGCCCCGTGGGCATCCTGACCTCCGGCTACTATGAACTCCTGCAGAACAAAGTACCGCTGCTGGGTAAGATCTTATCCACACACACACACCAAACCATACAGTGAGTCACACACTCACTGCTGCTTTTATAGGCTAAATAAATTAAACCGCTGCAGGATGACTCACAGGCCTTCCGTCGTGATGTACAGTATTGATTTTTGTCCAAGTTTATTTCCCCAATGTATTGTCAAGAATTCATGCTTGACTATTATGAGCAGCAAAAATGGCAGATTTTGATGTCATGTATCTCATACAGTGTTATTTTAGTATTGTTTGTATTCTGTAGTAGAATTTATTAATTTTTTTACTTTTTTTTTGTACATTTGAGTAACTTTGTGATTTTGTTAGTAATTTAGTTAGTAATTATTAGTAAATTTTAGTAAATTTCTTTTATATATGTTTGTTTAAATTTTCCTCTATTTTAATTTAATTTTAGCTTTATTTCAATTAGCTAATTTTTAATTTCAGTTAAAGATAACACATTAGTGACTGATTTTGAATGCTCTACATAGGCAACAACTAAACTCCCAATTAGCATGTTGCTAAGGTAAATAATAAATTAATAGGTAACACTTTAGAAGGATTTCATTTGTTAACATTAATGCATTACCCAACAAACTAACAATGAGTAATGTATTTTTACAGCATTTATTAACCTTTGTTAATGTTAGTTAATAAAAAGTTAATGTTAGTTCACACTGCTTTAACTAATGTTAACACATGCAACTTCTGATCTTAAAAATATAGCAATGTTTAACTTAAGTAAAGATTAATAAATGCTGTATTGTTAGTTCATGTTAACTAATGTAGTTAACTAATGTTAACAAATAAAACGTTATTGTAAGATTTTAACAATTAATTAATATATTTGTATTTTATTTTTCAGTGTAGAATGGAGTTTATCTATAGATGCAATTTCTGTTGATTTGTCTTCCTGCTAGGGATTTTTGCAAGACATCATTGTCTATTAAGCATATTTAGTAGGATTTTATTTTTATACAGAGGTAAAATTAGGTTTGACTTTTGTTTTTCAAATCTTAAAGTATTGTGACAGTTTGTTCATTGTTTATCATTGTATTTTAATCTATGCTGTTCTTGTAAATAGAGTTTGGCCTAACAAAATGGAACGATTTTATTAAGCATGTCTTCATAAACAGCAGAAATGTTATTGTTTACTTAGGGCTGGGCGATATAGCTAAAAAAAAATATGTATCAACGATATAATGTTTCATATTGTTCCTTAGTGATCATTATTGACATTTAAAAAAAATTTTTAAACTGAGCAATAGAAAAAATGTTTTTAACAATTTATTGAGACAAACAACAAATATTTTTTGTTTTAACAATCAAACAAAATAAAAATTAAACAAATATCAAATTTTTTTATGTTTTATATGCAGATTAAATTGGTCTTTATTGTATATGTATAATTGTCTCCCGAGGCCACAGGAGGACGCAATGAGCAAAATAATAGCACATTTAAATAATCAACTCAAGGAAATAACTGTCTATAAAAATGTGCATTACGTCTAAATTAACTCATAAAAATCAATAAATTTTCGTACAATTGCATAAATACATGATGCTGTTTTGTAGGGATGCACGATATATCGGCCACCATATCGGTATCGGCCGATAAATGCTCATTTTTTCTGTTATCGGTATCGGCCTGATTAGAAAATTTGGCCGATATCTTAAAGCTGATAAATATTGCATTATTTCCTTCAGAGACACTTCATATGCGCGCTGTTTCTGGTTGCTCTTTTGTGGCAATTGTAACCTTTTTACTATGTGTGTATTTGATGTATATCTGATTTATCTCGTATAGAATGCCTTTGGTTAAGTTAAAAGAGCGCTTCATTTTACCGGTTATCGTCTTTAGCTCAATCGCAACGCGCTCAAACAGCAGTTGCCAACATTAATACTATGATTTGGGAATGTTGTTATATCACTTATAATACAACTTCTGTTTATTGATCTGTGTCGCATTCATTTTGATTCTTTACACGTGTAATGATGTCCAGTGACTTTTTTGCATTATTTATGCATTATTTTATTTTTTTGTAAGACTTTTTTATGACTAAATTTTGTAATGGGAGAGTAAAAATATTTTTACAACGTACACCGTTCAAACTAGGCTGCTTATGTTGAAGTTTTTGGGATGTGGCTTTTAATGATGAGACTTTTTTTTGTAATCAGGCTCTCAAAAAGTTATATAAAAATTTGGATATAGATTTATCTGCCAACATATCGGTTATCGGCTTTCAAAAATAAAGAATAATCGGTTATCGGTATCGGACAAAATTTTCATATCGGTGCATCCCTACTGTTTTGTTCATAATTGTTTATGCATTGCTTAATCCAAAGAGCCGAAGCGCCATTCACACAGACTTGCATTTAAAAACAAATGAGACTCAGTGAAAAGGAATAAACCTCCACAAGTTCGCGACGTGTTTTCTAAAGGTTTAATCTGTTTTAACTTTGCATGGTTTTCTATACATCTCTTCTGTGAGATGCGAGTACAACAGTTTAGAAAATCTAGAACATTTTCCGTCTAGAAAATGCGCTAAATATGCGTTCTGTGTGAATGGCTTGTTTCGGTTTTAACCTATTCAAGATCGTCTCCGCATTGAGCTTCTATATTTCTCTAATATTTTGAATGAATAACGCAGCAGCGGCGCGTCTCATGGGCTACACTAACAAAACATTAAAATGCAACAACGTCACTTACATCATCATCACCGCATCTCGCGTTCCACTGATGACGCTCCCTGATGCACACCTAACATTCAAATGCAAATGGTTATTTTAAATTCGACTAATATTCATTCTTTATTCACAATCTCCTCATCACAGGCAGGCGCAGCACTCATTTCATCATGTGTTCGTGTTTGTGTGTTCTGTCTGCGTCACTCATAGCACGTGCACTATATCGTGCTCTATAATCTAACAATTTTTTTCTATGTATCGAAGAAGGTGTACCGTCGATAAATATCGATACCGTTTTATCGCCCAGGCCTATGTTTGCTAAGGTAACTTCAAATTAACAAATGGTCCAGGTGTCTTTTTTACCTCGCAAAGACTGAGAGTAAAGTTAGATTCTCAACAAGGCATTGGATTACCAAGCACACAACCGGTCTTCTTTTTGCTGAAACCTGACATCACGGGCTGTCAGAAATGTCACTCTATGTTCTTTGTCTTGCTGAGTTGTTTGCCTCTTTAAAAAGTGACCTGCTTTTATTTTGGGAAGGCATGTGGAGAGATAAAGGTCTGTGGGTGACCGTTCTAAGACAAGGTCGCTTGAACTACAAGGCTTTGGCCAGGGGTCGAGAAAAGGAAAGATTGTGTGAGGTGATAAACTGAGAGGCCATCAGCATATAGCCTAATTAGTGATTCCTGTTTATTAAGTGTTCAACCTAAAACCTGATCAGTGGGAAACATTGCTCTTAAAAATAGATTTAATAGGTTATGATTTAAAATTGTTAATGTTAAAGTGTTAGGTGTAATAAACTAAGAATTGTCAATACTTTTACAGCATTTATGATTTTTAATTACTAGCCTACGTACTATTTTCTATTGTAATATATTTAAAAATGTAATTGATTTCTGTGGTAGTAATGCTGAATTTTCAGCATAATTACTCTAGTCTTCAGTGTCACATGATCCTTCAGAAATCATTCTAATATGCTAATTTGCTAATTTGTTGTATTGTTTGCTTTTTGTCTTAGTGTATATGCGGAATGTGTGTGAAAACAGGTGTACTGCTGAATGTTTTTGTGGAAATTGTGATTTATTTATTTTTTTTGTTCAAAAGAGTGGCATTTTGTTTAATGGAAATAATTTGTAACATTATTAATGTCTTTACTGTCACTTTTGATCTATTTAATGCACCTTGTAGAATATAATGTATTCATTTACTAAATAAAAATATCTTACTGACCCCAAACTCGAAGCGTGAAACAAATAAAGCGTTCTACGGAGCCACTAAAAGGTTAGCCACTTGCTAGCGGTAGCCTGTTGCATTACAGTAAATGAAAGTTCACATCTTTCAGCTTAACATCGTGATGGCTGTCAGCCATCGGCGATGGACGATGGCATCGTCTATCGGCCCAACCCTATTGTAGATGTTTGTTAGCACGTGGTGGTGGTATTTTTACAGTGGACATGTGATTGTCCCCCTGACATACTTTACATACAACAATTTCTCCCTGCATAGACGTCATGCTGCTTGCAGTGTAGACAGCTTCTTATATAATGGGAGCCACAATGCATCACGGCACCCGCTTGCTGTGAGGACATGCTGTCGCATACACATTATGTAGGTTACATGACTATGTTATGGGGACAAAGTTTCAACTGTTTTTGTGAGTGAATATAAAGTAACGTGTAAATTGTTTCATTTGCATATAAAAAGTTATGTATTATAGCTTCAATTAAAAAAATAATCTGTGCATATTATTTGTTTAATTTATTTCTTTTTGTCTCTGTCTTTTCTAGGGAGTAGCACAGCTTGCATAGTCGTTCTGGATCGTCGGAGTCACAGAATACACACCTGCAATCTGGGAGACTCGGGCTTCTTGGTGGTTCGGGGTGGAGAGGTAGTCCATCGGTCAGACGAGCAGCAACACTACTTCAACACACCCTTCCAGCTGTCCATAGCCCCGCCGGGGGCAGAGGGCGTTGTGTTGAGTGACAGGTGGGTCGGTGACACTCGCTGATAGCGGATACACTCACTGCAGTATCACAGATGGTTGTGTGTCACAGATCAGTGTCACAGACATCTGCGCGTGGGGCCATGTGGCTTTTACATCAATTAATAGTGTAAGATGCACCTACTGTAGGTTGATCCGGTGCTTATGCAGGCTATGTGAGTTTGATGGCCGCCCCCCTAATATAATGGCTGGGGAAACACTGTAATGATGAATACCCAACCCGCTGGATAAGTATTTTATTTTTAAACCATTTTTTTTGTAAGTTTTTATTTTATATAAAAAAAAGACTTTATTTAATATAGTGTCTAATATAAAAAAATATATATTTTTTGGGGGGATATTGTACTGATGTTGTAGTAAGATTATATCTTTATTTGGTCGTTTGGCATAATCTACTATTACTGTTTAAGCAGTTAAGAATTTTTGGTAAAATATTAAACAAATATAAAACATTTGATAAGTCATGTGATGCAACCAATGTGCAGAAACATGCTGAAAGGAAAACAAACAAAAAAACAGGAAATGTCATAGAGACATGCAGACAGTGTTCGAACTATACCGTGAACTTTGGGGGAGCCCACTTGATTTTTTTTTATAAGGGGGGGTTGAGCCGTTTTTGCGCGTTGCCTCAAAAAGGGCTTACAATGACTTGCAAAGATACATAACGGCTACAAGTGTATGCACTACTTGCTTTACTACTCACTATACAGGATTTACCCTATATAATTTATCGACATGAATTGATAGGTGAAACAACAAACAGTCTATAAACAAAGCATCAGGCTGTCTTTGAGTTCACATGAACAACGGTTAACGTAAAGTTATTTTTGTCAGGCTACAGAAGAATACCATAATTCCTCCGTTCAATAGGCCTAAAACATTGAGAGTCACGCAGACCTATAACAACCCAGCCACAACACATAATTGCGAAAAACATGCCTTAACACAGAATCGACCGCAGGGTCCAACGTTTATATTTTTTCTACGAATCTTTGAGTTAACATGTTAACATGTCACTTTTTCAGGGGAGCCCATGTCTTATTAAGGGGAGCCGAGCTCCCCCGTAGTTCGCACCCTGTATGCAGACCCCCGTTGACTGTGACAAGGTCAATAAATCAAGTTCAGTGGAGATTGTAAAAGGACGTACAACCTCAGAAAATCATGAATTAAGAAAAAAAATGAAACATATATTTTAAATAATTAATTAACACGCATAACCATATATTTAAGGTGAATGTTTATACTTAATCATGGTTACACCATTTTTTTAGAGTCTTAAATATAAACTTTTCTAATTGTATGATTTAAAAAAAAACATTTCTGAATTTCTAAGAACATTAAACGTTATTTTTCTTTTTTCTTTATCGTGGACACTTATTAGATTGAGCAGTGTTAGCAGGTATTAGCTGAGATTCTCCTGAAACCTGTAGAAGTGAGAACAGCCTAAGAGTTCCGCCTAAAGCACTGTGAGGGAGTGTTGGCCCAATTCTTTAATGTCAAGGCCATGTGATTCTAGTTCCTCGATGCCACGGTATTGCCGTGGGGCACACATCCAAACACAAATACCCAAAACCTCCAATCAAAGAGAGAGGGTGGCGAAGCAAACCCATTCCCCTCTGCCAATCAGCATTGTGCTGAACACTTGTTTAAATTTTTTTTTCCTGAGTCCCAGTAGAGTGTGATTATTTTAAGCTCCACATGTCCTGCTAAATTGATGTGGGACCTTTAGTTTATGTCGTCCAGAGTCTGTTATGACAGACCTCCACTGAAGAGCTCATCTAACTTTCTCATGTGCAGCAGGAAATCTGACCTGAGTGTTGGGTTCTAAGTGTGCCTCATTGGCACTAAAATATCCATTTACAAGTAGAATTACATGCATTTGTCTGTTTACTTTGAAGCCTCTCAGGTGCTTTGAGTTCTGTGGCAGTGATTTAGTAAAAAAAAAAAATACATTGAGTTTTGGAATCAAGACCAAGATCGGGTGTTGCAGGTCTTCTGAGATCGAAGTGATTGTTTTAGTCATTTAGCAGATGTTTTAATCCAAAGACAATTCAGCTGAGAAACAATTTATCATACAAAAAGCAACAGTATTCTTAGTACCAATAAATTGTTGTTTTAGATTGTTAATGGTTGGTCCTTGTACTGGTCCGTGTCACAAAAATGAACCAACTATAGACTACTTGCCTCAGACATGAGACATATCTATAGAAAGCTTGAAATGCCTACTTTTAAACAAACTAATTTAAATAAAAAATGAACACTCATGTAATCCATATGTAAATCCATCTCTGAACATGAGTCCGAGTCATCAGCTTCATCTTTGCAGCTAGCAGTGACTCAGAAAACACTCTTTTATTAATAGCTAAAATATCTCCTTGCTATTTTTTTCCAATACATTCAGTCATTACCTTTGCAGCTAGTTTTATGTGTGCACTTGAACGCAGAACAGGCTATATCTTAAAGGCCCCCCCATGTATATATTTAAGTAATTAGATTAGTACAAACGTGATTTAGTTGACTAACGGCTTAAATTAATGACTATTAGTCTACTAGAAAAATCTTTAGTCGGGGGCAGCCCTACAAACAAATATGATAGACTGCCATAGAGCTCTGGAAAACACCCAAAGCCATCTAATATAATATAGCAGCAAGTTTTGAACGGATAAGCAAATGTCCTCTTTTTTGCTTTCTTAAATGTGACCCATAATCAGAGCACTAATACTTACCCAGTACTTAAGACAGATTAAACTAAAACTCAAGGGATTTGGAGCTTGAAGAGGCCTGTCTGGTTTCCAAGAAAACAACCTGACTGATTGGATTTGGTCCAGAGGTCATGTTGGGTCTGGACAAGTTCTCTTAAACCCAAGTGTCCATTACCCTCCGTTTAGGTCAGGCTGATCTCTGGCCTATTACCCTTTTGCACTACTGCTTGAGTTTCAACCCTGATCAAGTATCTCAGTCTAATTTAGTGGATTAGATCATTGTTTTCCCATTAGCATTTCTACAAAATGACTGGATTTTTGCCTATAGACATTAATCTGAGAACTGCAGGTCCTTTATGCTTAACATATTGTTTTTATTTATTTATCAGTGTAATTCAGAAGGTTCAATTTATTTTTCATAAGTGTTCATAACTTGGCATCAATCTTGGGTATGTGGGTGGCATAGTAATTAAAATACGCTGGTATTGTAGAGCATTGGCATATGCTCTACAGAAGTGTAATTCTACATCTTTTTGTCGATCTCTTTCAGTCCTGAGGCGGCAGATAGCTCTTCCTTTGATGTCCAATTAGGGGACATCATTTTGACCGCTACTGACGGCCTCTTTGACAACATGCCTGACTACATGATCCTGCAAGAACTCAAGAAACTCAAGGTACAGACAGTACTTGCATTAAATGTGAGGGTGCTTGGGCGACAGTCAATTGATGTTTTTTGGCTTATACCAATATTATAGAGATTAGTGTGGCTGATGTATCACATATGTGTGGATATAACGCAATGTTATGATCGCAAATAAGATGCAATTGGACCTGAGGGGACCAGTGTCCACAATTACACCATCCTGCATCATATTTGCTGAATGAAATCAGCATTCAGTAATAATACTTGTTTCTTACTAATTTAGGGATGCTGATTCCAAAAATAGTGCCTGTTTTGCTCAAGCACGTCACATTTTCTCACAATGGTTTTTGACAACCATTTGTACAGTGAAGAAATCTTGTATTATCCCTTAATCACCAAAAAACTGCCACGAAGACTTGATTATCTGTCTTCCTCGGAGCTAGGTTACATCTCTGTTCAATTCTCAGCCAATTTTCGCATACATAAATACTTGTGAAGACATTATTTTATGCCTTGTACTGTTTTTCATTTTTTTCCACTCCTTTGCAGATTCTAAGTTAAATGATGCATTTGGAGTACTTTTTGTCATTAAAACAAGCTTTTGGTAACTCAACATTATCAAATTTGGGTTAGGGTTATTTTCAAGATGCAGGGCGGTATTATCGGTTGATACCGATAAACTTGGAGTCAAAATGGCTGATATATCAGTCTAAAGCCCGATTCGAACGGTAATTGTTTCTCATATGGACGTCTGTAAAAATAAATTTACATATCACATCAGTGATAAAACTCATGGATTCGGATGCGATCTATTCACAGAGGTGGAGTGAGTTCTGTGATCCTACGAACCCGGGAACGTGCTGCTCACGTGACCAGTCACATAATTGTCTGCTGTAAATAAAATGAATTTTATTTACAAATTTATTCTTATTAATGTGTAAAATGCATTTAAAAATACTTATACTAATACAATCTAATGTAAATGTATTCTTATTATTCCAAGCATATTTTATAATATATAATCTTATTTATTATTTGATTATTTAAATCTCCTGTTTAAAAATAGGAAAATAGACGTGCTATAGTTGTGTATATAATTATACGCGATATAGTTATATATATATATATCCGTTTATAATACACATTTTAAAATTGTATTGCATACCTGCTGCTGCCATAATAAAGACCCATTTCAAATGTTTGCGTGCTTTTCTTCTCTTTCTGCTCCCAGTCGCTGTGAGCAGTTATGAAGCATTGTTCTTTTAAATACTTTCCAGCATTTCAGAAATATGTATGCAAACTACACCGAAGTACAACAGTTAACGTACCTTACGGTGTTCGGGAGTACTCAAAAAGGGTTTAAGCTGAATTTTGAATCGATTTCTTCTCGTAAACTTAGAGATGTGGATTCGGACGACAATTAAATTACCACACGACCTTGGTGTTTGTCAAAAAACAGTAGGTAATTTGGCCGGGGATTTTTACGGGGGTGGTGAGAGAAAAACACCAACATCCTAGATTCGGACGGCAATTAATTCACCGACTACCCCCTGTAAATGGTGAAAATCACTTACGTCCCCCTGAGAAACAATTACCGTCCGAATAGGGCTTAACATTCGGACGGTTATTACTTGGTTTTTAGTAGGATTTCCACCTTTTTCAGGTTATCTTCCTATACCGATAATCTCAAAATAGCCATATAATGGCCAATTAATCTCCCTGGCCAATATATCGGTATAATATCGGTGGGTACTTTCCACGTTTTTCATTTTATTTATCTCTTTTTATATTTATTTTGCCTCAGAACACCAACTATGATAGTATCCAGCAGACTGCCCGCAGCATTGCTGAACAGGCCCACGAGTTGGCCTACGACCCCAACTACATGTCCCCTTTCGCCCAGTTTGCCTGTGACAACGGGTTGAATGTAAGAGGTGAGTCTTCAAAAAGAGGTTCTTGACTTCCATTACCTTTCTCATTCCAAAACCTCTTTGAATATCCATAATCAGCGGTACTGATCTTGTAATTGGTCTATTTTCATTTCAGGGGGGAAGCCTGACGACATCACAGTGCTTCTGTCCGTTGTGGCAGAATACACGGACTGAGCGCGCTCAGTGGAGCTCGCTCTTCTCTTACACCTGTGTCTTCCACCCCTCTCCTATTGCACTGCTCCCCATCTCACTTCTCCCAGCACCACTTTCCATTCTTCCATTTCTCGAGTAGATCTCCAGTCAACGCAGGAAGGAGGATAACATGAACTCGCTGGTGTGGGCGGTAATTCAATCGGTACAAACAGTCCACAATTGATGACCTCATTTGTGTTTAAAAGGATCTTGGGAATCTTCAACCCGTGTTGTGAATTTGAGTCATTTCTATTTTTCCAAGGGACAAGGAGAGCCATGCATTACCCACAAAAAGTGGTTTCTAATGGGAGAAGCTGTCATATTCACTCGTGTGGTTTGTGCAAATGAAAAGCTGTTGTTAAGTGGTTGGTTGTCTATGTCTTGAGAGAGAAGTTAAGCATCTCTGAAGCCTCTATGTGCTGGAGTGCCTCTGTGTTTTTGTGTGTACGTGTATAACGTGTCCCGTTTGGTTAAGCTGTAATGGAAAGGTAGGTAAAAGTTCGGAAAGGGGCTTAGCTAGATTTAAACCTGTTGCGAAATGCAAGTGCTTTAGGATGTGCTGGCTAGTTCTGTTCAGCCAGAATATCTACCTCTAGTTAGACAACCTTCATCTACACCATCACTTTGTGAGGTCTTGGATGATGGATTGCAAGTTGAAAGGCAGGAAGGAGATGGGTTAAATGTACAGCTTGTATTTGGTTATAAAAGATAGAAACTGAACTGCACAGACATCGTAGACCTTAGTCAGTGTAGTGCCATATTTAAGTTTTGACAGGAATGAAACTGAGGCTGTGAGGGTTAGAAGTACAGTGCGTTCAGTGGATTGTACTGTTTAACATCAAACCGATTGTTCAGCTGACAAAACGTCTTTCTGAAAAATGTTACGTAGACAATAACTTTTGAAAGTTGTGATTTGGTGAAAACTACATGATCTAGGACCTTTATACAGTTCGTAAAGACTGTATATCCAAGACAAGTATATCCCTGGCATCCTTATTTTCAATATGGCGTCAAACCTGACTAAGGTCTGTACCAGAGAATGTCACAATCCACTGATAGACAGCTACACTCGCTCACGGGGATGGTGGATGTTGACTGTGAATGCGTGTTGGATGTATATTTACATGACTTCACCTCTCGACCCTTGAGTTTGAAAGTCTACACGCACAAATGGCTAGCATCTGGCAATGCTTTTCATGAGTTGAAAGGTCAGGTATATAAATAAATGTTTTATTTTTATAAATATTTAGCTTTTAGTGGACAAGATTCAACAGAATGCAGAAGTCAGGGAACGCTGGTCTTTACGGATCGACTGTAAGGCCTTTCGGCGTTTTCGGTGCTCCCTAGCGAGGCTTGGGTTATTTTTTGTAATTGATTGAAGGGTATCTAACACTTTTTTGGTTTGTTTTTCCTGTGTCGCTCTATATTGGTTCTAGAGAAATTTTTCACACTCATGTGCTGCTTTAATTTAGTAAATTATAAATGTGTGAGTGACTACATTTATTTATAGGAATGTTTTTACCTGTACAGTAAAAAATGGGTGTGCTGATGGCGATTTTATTTCACGAAAGCGACAATTCATGCAGACCGTTGAGTGTGATTGACTTGCAGTCTTTGGATAAAATGGAACACTGATTCTATGAGAAGCATTAACTATACATAATTGTTATATTTTTGTCCAGGTTATTGAGATTGGAAAAACATAAAGCAATACAGATTTTTAAAATGTCTTTTTAGTTTTGTTTCTCCAATGTCTGTGAAATATTGCGCATGCCCAGGATGGCAAACCTCAGTAAAGTATGTCAAAAATTATTGATACATGTATAGCCCATGAGTAAATATTCCATAAAGCTTTCATACTTCAAATCCTATATGAACATGAAACTCAATGTTTTGTGAGGTTTGCTGTCCTGATATGTTCCATAAAGGCATGGCTATTCACCTACAGACAGAGAGGACTATAATCAAGTCCTCAGTTGTGCCTACAACACAATTCAACCAGAGCTGTGGTCTGTTATTATGTGTGACGTCTTGTGTGTTGTGGTCATGTTAAAATCAACATCTCGATCCACATTGTGTAATCGGTAAAGAAAACCAAAGCAGGAAAGCCATAAGACCAGCATGACCAAGGTTTTCTCATCCAATGTCTCACTGTCATCTAAAAGACCGCAGTTGAATCTTTAAATGTTAAGAGTATCTGCCGGAATTACCATAGTGTCCCAAATCTGCTTTTCTTTCTAGATAAATGAAATGGAAATCAACTAAACAGCCAGTCATAAGTAATGGTTATTTAGTTGTGTACTTGTCAATTACCAAATGTGTGATCTAGGTCGAAAATGTTTTAGCTGTCTTTTTATTTTAGTCAAAGGTGATGTGTGTGTGATATCAGCGCCTCTAGAGGCAGCAAACAGAATTGCAATTTTTGTTTGTTTATTTTTGTTTTTTGAACAACTCAACCAATGGCATTAGTTTAAGGCGGAGCTAACGGTTTGCTGGAGTAATGACTGGTTTGGTCAGACAATAAGAATTAAAATGATTTATTTTGGATCAGAAATGCCATAAAATAATGAAGTATTAGGATCACCCAAAAAATGTAATTAAATTATAAATAATATAATTTAAAAAACTGATCTAAACAACACATGGTGGTTTGAAATCCAAGTATAGTCATTTTTGCATTTGTTGGAATATGTCTCAATGTAACAAAAATACAAAAAACAAGTGTAACGTCATAAATTGCATATTGATCAGTCTGTGTCCGAATATAGCCTGCTTATTTTTGATCACTTTTCCCCAAGAGGCAAATGTTCAAGTTGGTCTTCTCTTTATATTGACAGCTACGCTTAATTACTATTAATACTCTTAAAGGTGTCATCGGATGCAAAATTCACTTTTCAAGTTGTTTGAACATAAATGTGTGTTGGAAGTGTGTGTACACATCCATCCTATAATGATAAAAATGCACTGTGATTTTTTTAAATCCCTATTTTAAAATCCCCTTTCTCAAATCAGGCTGTTCTGAGATTCCTGTCAGAATGATGTAGTTCTGTACAGGCCCCTCCCTCGATAGTTGATTGACAAGGCCGTCTTACCTCAGACCCGCCCTGAGTGAGCTGTGAGCTGTCCGCCATTGTGTCGACTCCAGTGCAAGCGAAGACCAGAAGTCTCCGATTAAGTGATTGAGGTGCTCTGTTGTTGTATGTAATAATTAACATAGCAGTCATCAATTACGCCCGACATCTGAGACGCTGAAGATGCAGAGGCAACTTAACGTTACTTTGCTTTGAAAGGTGAATGACGATCGATCCAGTGATCTGCCAAGCATTTTATTAAGTTTGCGCGAATCATTCGTGATCCACCCTCACCTACAGAAGAAGTGAGTATAAGGGTTGTTTATGAATCTTTGCAAATCGCCTTTCCTAATAATGTGCTAGTTAGCCAGTTTCTCGGCTGAACGTGAAGTCTGCTGGTACCCCCGGGAAGAGGAAGGGGCGGGAGTCAGCAGAGCCATAGCTATTTTAAATCAACATGGACTAGAACAGCGTGCTGAAATCAGAGATGATTTTGACAGGTTTAAAAAAAGGTGTTGTTTACACTACCATTGAGACCATTGAATTTTAACCAAAGTATGTTATAGACTTTTAGTTAAGACCCTAAAGAATCTTATCAACTTGTGCAAAATGGGCATCCGATGACCCCTTTAAAGAATGTATTTTTGTATTGCAACCTATGTAATATAACACTGGATATTGACTGTTTGAACAAACTGATCAGATTTTTTACTTGTTAAATGATAAAATCAGTCCCAGAGATAGAGTTTGAAAAGCAAGCCAGTTAGTATGCAACTGAAGAAAACATTATTTTTGCAATTCTGTTTGGTGTCTCTGGCGGTGCGTAAATGTCACGTTTCGCCATTAGTGAGTGTCATTGCATGAGATGGATTTGTGATTAAATCTTTTGTGTCTGGATTTTTGCCACTTTGTTTGCCACACACAACACATTTTTCCGAATTCTCTTGTCATGGCTTGTCCAAAACTGTCAGATGTGCTTTTATCAATTCTAGTACAATTTTCCTACATCATCATTTCAAAACAGGAAAGTTGCCTCACTGAGTTGGGCTGATAGTGACTGAACGCCACTCAGATCTGTGTCTGTGTTTCACTGTGCGTGAACCAGGAGTGCATCCAGCATACAAATCAACATGCCATTTGCGCCTTAAAATCTCATACTGTCCCATCCAGAGGCCTTTGTGTGGCAAAGCTTGTGTGTCTCGTCTGAGTGTCGCTTACAGTGTCCTCAATTCTGGTTGTATCATCCGTCCTTGTCTCATTTGATGGTTTCTATGGTGCTGTCTGCAGTCAAGATGTGTCTGTCAGTCTCTGAAGCAGACAATGTGCGAATGAGAACTACACTTTTTGTGTGTACAGTGTAACAATGCAAGAAAAGTTCCTGTAAATGTTTTCCAAGTTGTAAAATATTTAAATAAAAATATAGTATTTATACTAAAATATGACTCTGAAGATTTATTTAATATAGTGTTAAAACAAAGTGACACAATAACTCAATGTATTTATTTCATGTTAGTATTAATGATTTTATCCTTTTATTTATTTAAATTAAATATCAACAGAAAATCTCTTTCATGTCTTCCTGGGCTATTGTGTAACTTTCGGAGTAAATCCAGGACGACACAATAAAAACAGAAATTTAATAAATGATCAATGTAAAAATCACTGATTATTTGTAGCTCTTTAGCAATATTACTGATTGTTAAAGCTACAAAAACGGTTTAGTCAAGAGCCGGAAGGCATGGCCTCTTTTTTTATGTTTACATAAAAGATAAGTACACGAGGCAGAAGATTTGTAATCGTCGGATTGTCCCCAATACTGCTGTCATTACCATCAGCAGTTCAGAGAACAAAAAAGGTTTTAAATATATGTTTGCGTGATGGAAATGAGGAGTGACAGTTCCTGTCTGTCATGCTGCTGGGTGGTTTGCAATTGTTGCTCCGTGTAGCTTTGTTTTTCTGTTGTGATCTTTATCTTACTATCACTTTCTGTTGTTAAAACTGCTCAAATAAAACTTAATTTTCACCATACTTCTGATATTATCTAACAAACTAATTTGACATTGTTTGCTTTTTAATCAGTCACACTTTATTAGGTGGCCTTAACTACTATGTGCTTACATCAAAAAGAGTAATTGTTTGGTACAGTGTACTTATCATGTTCTTGTTGTATTGTAAAACACTTTTGTTGCTATTGAGGTGGGATACGGGTAAGGTTAGGGACAGGTTGGTGGTATGGGTAGGTTTAAGGGTGGGTTAAGGTGTAAGGAATGGGTCAACAGTGCAATTATAAATGTAATTACAGAAATTAATTACATAGAGGTATTTTTAAAAATATAAGTACAACGTAAAAACATGTATGTAACAATAGCAGTGTACCAAATTATTAATTTTAAATGTAAGTACATAGTAGTTAAGGGCACCTATAAAGTGGGACCTTTTAATCTAAACCACTAGAGCAGTGCATTAGCATTCTGTTAGCTTATTCGCGTTTCCTACCATTTCTTTTTCTCTCTCTCTCTCGCTCTGTTTTTCACGAGTTCATCAAACAACTGTGGTAAGTCGGAATCATTCAACAATCGCGGTGAGTCATGACTTCTACTGTTATTGTCAGTTGCACTGCTTGCCATGTTTAGTGTAGCTTTCTCTGTCAGCGGCAAGGTATTCACATGTGATAAATTTGTGTGAAAATGTGAACAAACGGTTAAAGGAAGGCTGCGAATCTGGGCCGCTGGCACTCGCAATAACGCCTTTCCCTATAACCTTTCCGGTCTTGACTTTTATAAAAAAAAAAAAAAAAAAAAGGTCTAAGGTATTCTTTAACTTGAACTATTTTTGAAACACAAAATGTCAAGTACCAAAAGCAGCCCATATTAAGTCTATAAGTTGTCTTTAATTGAAAAATATGCTTTTTCATATACTTACATATAACTGATGAAAGTGCCCTAGGCAATTCTATTGTACAGAACATGAAAATATCGGGATACTACCAGAATCCAACCATTCAATAACACACCAGCAACAATAGTCCATGTTAAACAAAGAGCCAGAGTCTGACATATTGGAAAATTTGAAAGAGGATGGCTAATGCTAATTCTAACATCTTTCCCTAAAAATAGGGCCCATAGTCTTAAGAGTCTTGGTACTTAACAAACTGGGACATGGTCAGAGAAGTCAGTAAGTGCTTTTTGTAAATGATGTGATCACAGATCATAACTTAGATGTGCTCTCTTTGACAGAAACCTAGCTAAAACCAGATAATTACATTACTTTAAATGAGCACTTTAGATACGGTTGCTCCTTTACATTAAAGAAGAATAAGGAAAAACAGTCTGACACCATGGTATAATGAGCACACCCACCCCCTAAAGAGAGCAGCCCGTAAAATGGAGCGCAGCTGGAGGAAAACAAAACAAGAGGTATTTTGTATTGCATGGAGGGAAAACAGTACTTCATCTTTAAAAACTGCTAGATCTGCTTACTTTCATCTCTTTTAGAAGAAAACCAACACAACCCCAGGTATTTATTCAGTACAGTTAATGAAAAATAAAGCATCAACAGGCACTGACATTTCTAAATAGCACAGCAGGAATGACTTTATGAACTTCTTTACTTCCAAGATCGATACTATTGAGATAAAATTATAACCATGCAGCCGTCAGCTACAATATCGCATCAGTGTGCTATAGACCCCCTGAGGAACAATTCCATTCATTCTCTACTATAGGAGAGGAAGATTTGTTTAAATTTGTTAAATCATCTAAACCAACATGTATAAACCCTATACCATCTAAGCTGCTAAAATTGGTGCTTCCAGAAGTCATAGATCCTCCTCTGAATATTATTAATTTGTCATTGTCATTAGGATATGTCCCAAAAACCTTAAAACTGGCTGTTATTAAGCCTCTCATTAAAAAACACATCTTGATCCTAGAGAATTAGTCAATTACAGACCTATCTCGAATCTCCCTTGCTCTCATCAGAGTTACAAATGACCTGCTCTTATCATCCGAGCATGGTTGTATCTCTCTATTAGTGCTACTAGATCTTAGCAATTAATTTTGCACCCAATTTGCAAATGGAATGCATAGTTGATATAAAAAACTGGATGATTAGTAATTTCTTACTGCTAAATTCTGAGAAAAAACTGGTGTTAATTATCGGACCAAAAACCTCTGTATGTAACAACCTAGACTACTAGGATATGTTAGACTTGATGGCTGCTCTGTCAATTCTTTGGCATCAGATGGAACCATGTGACAGCAATCGTTCTGTGAAAAGGCCCGTTTCTATCATTTGTAAAACCGCATTTTTCCATCTTAAAATATATCTAAATTACGACCTATGCTCTCAATGTCAATTGCAGAAATGTTAATTCATGCGTTTTTGACCTCAAGGTTAGATTATTGTAATTCTTTGTTGGGTGGTTGTTCTGCACGCTTAAACTCCAGCTGGTCCAAAATGCAGAAGCTAGAGTTTTTACTAGAACCAGGAATTATGACCATATTAGCCCAGTTCTGTCAAAACTGCACTGGAAGGCGCGACTATAAAAAAAACGTATTAAGAAATCCCCATTAACATCTTGCTATTACTCATAAAGCCTGAAGGTTTTTAGCTCCTCAGTACTTGAGCAAGCTCTCATCGCATTATTGTCCTTGACATCTGCTGCGCTCTTAAAACTCTGGCCATTTGATAATACCTAGAATATCAAAATGAACTGCAGGCGGTAGATCCTTTTCCTATTTAGTTCCCAAACTCAATCTACCTAACAATCTACCTAATGTTGTTTGGGAAGCAGACAATCTCTGTCAGTTTAAATCTAGATTAAAGATCTCTAACAAAGCTTACACATAATACACTATCACATTTCTATAATTCAAATCCGTTAAAGGATTGTTATGCTGCATTAACTAGGTCAACCGGAACCGGGAACACTTCCCATAACACTCAATGTAATTGCTGCATCATAAGAAGAATGGCATCTATGCTAATAGTAGTCCGTTTCATTCTTATTCAGATTGTCACTGCCAGGGGTGCCTGCAGGATTTCAGCTGAGGTATGCACAGAGATACCTTTTTTTTTTAATGAAGGTATTTCTAGACACTTAAAAAATCTTTTAACCCTGAAAACGGCAAAAAGCAATGGAATGGTCAAAGACATCCATTGCATTTTCCCATAGGAAAACAACTGAAAACGTGGGTGCGGGTGGACACAAAAACCATTTCTGATGAATTTTTTAAAAGTTGACTTTCAAAATGTAGTCTTTTGTTTCAGTTGTTTGTAGTTGATTATTCACTTCATCCAGCACAGTTTCATCTCTGTGTTCTTGTTTGGTTTACTGACTGTGAAATTTCTTCAGATGATTCAGCATAGGTGGTGAACCAAGGCTAAAAGTAGCCTATAATGTTGGTGTAATCTATTAACTATACTGTACATCATAAACCCGTCTTTTTAGGCAAGTACCAGATCTGGGTGTCATGTCAAAATATTTTAACAACCTATGACTGAATTTGTCTTTAACGTGATCACAGTTTACTAAAAACATTGTAAGTTACTAAATATTTCATTATTTTGTTTAATTTCCATGGCTAACCAAACAGTGAATAAATTATATGCTGAAAGAGAGCAGAGCATTTATATGATCACATTATCACTGACTATAGTCTAGCGTGAGTTTAAACTCTCAAAAACTCCCATTATTATCAATAAAGCTGTCTACACAGTGAAATTAAACACTTATTTACATCACACATACATCTGCACTTTGTTGTTTAATGATGAGAGAATTCACGAGAGAGCAGAAGCAGTCAGTGAGCTCGTACACTGAACAAACCTCCGGCATTTCAGTGATGACTAATCTGAATGCCACTAACTGGCCTATTTTACACAATCTTATTATTGTATAAAGCACTATATAATTAAAGGTGTCTTGACTTGACATATCTGCCACAGTAGGAAAATTAGTTTGGCAATCAGAAATGTAATTAAATTTAAGATTTTTATGTTGGGTAGTTTTATTAGGTTTCCCAGATCTGGCCCAGACTTTGTTCGTGCCCCCAAACCTCGAAACGCTGGCAACATTTGGACTTAAATCTCCTGCAGAAATTAACTTTATATGAACTTTTTAATAGGATAAAATTGCGCACACAGTTATGAAAATTACGCAGACGAGTGTTGCAACTTACCAGTTAACAAATAAAAGGAACTGGAAAACTTGTGTTATAACCTCAAAAAACAGAAGCAAAGACAACAAAGCCACAAACCGTTATGTCACAAGTTCATGTGCTTCCCATCTTATGCCCTGAAAATTGTATACTGCTATATAGTATCAACCTATCCATAAAAAACAGAACTGAAGAGCAGAGCAGTGCAGCCTAAACAAACTACAACATTAATACAGGGTTATAATGTTTGACAGCGAGAGATCAGAGACATCTGAAGTTATTTATAACAATGTAGATACTGTAGGACGTCTTGATCTGAGGGTCACAGAAAAACAGCAGCCACTTCGACACACAGGTACTAACATAATTTATCGGATACATTATAACAGTCAGACAAAACTATTTCAGTATCTTTTAAGAATAAAACAAAGTTCTTGACAGTGTTGGGGGTAAAGCATTACAAGTAACGCAAGCTATGTAATGTTAACGCATTGCTTTTTAATAAGTCATATCTGAGTTAACTTTTTCAAATAAGTAACGCAAGTTACTTAGTTTTCCCATTTATTGACTGACAACTCTCCTGTCCGCACTAAGAGAAATTGGGAGTAAGGTAACACATTGTTATGGTGTTAAACGTAACACATTACTTTCTATAGGAAACAACTAAGTAACGCAATTAGTTACTTTTTCAGGGAGTAACGCAATATTGGTAATGCATTACTTTTAAAAGTAAATTTCCCCGAGACTGGTTCTTGATGTAATGTCATTATAGTGAAGTATAAGTGTGAAGACACATTTAATTTTGTGTCTGTCATCCACAGGAAGTGTCTCAGTGAAGAACAGAAAGCACGCAGCACCTATAGTGTGTTTGTGTCTGCTGTGTTTTCTTCTGCTGATTGCTGTAATAGTGCTGTGTGTGTGTTTCACCTCCGAGAGAAAGCAGTTACTAACTCACATCACTAACCTGACTGAAGAAAGAGAGCATATTCTCACCAAATATGAGCAGATACTGAACCACAGCAATAATCTGCCTGAAGAAAGAGTGCAGATAATGGAACACAACAATAATCTGACTGAAGAAATAAAGCAGTTAAGGAATGACAAGAACCGACTGCTTTTTAATTGCCCTCAAGTATTAAAAAATACTTTAATAACCAGTTGTATTAATAGATCAGCAAGGGGAACCCTTCAAATGGATTTACTACAACTTCAGTTTTTATTATATTTCATCTGAGAAGAAGAGCTGGAGTGACAGCAGCAGAGACTGTCAACAGAAAGGAGCAGATCTGGTGATCATAAACAAATACGGGGAACAAGTGAGCGACAATGAAATTTTGCGTGTTTGTCATATAATAACATTTTTCTGCTTGAAAGTTTGTGAACCCTTTAGAATTTTCTATATTTCTGCATAAATATGGCCCAAAACATAATTAGATTTTCACACAAGTCCTGAAAGTTGACAAAGAGAATCCAATCAAACAAAGGAGACAAAAATATATATGTTGTCATTTATTTATTGAGAAAAATTATCCGGTGTTAAATATTTGTGAGTGGCAAAAGTATGTGAATCTTTGCTTTCAGTATCTGTTGTGACCACCTTTTGCAGCAATAACGGCAAGTAACGTTTCTTGTAACTGCTGATCAGTCCTGCACAACGGCTTGTAGGAATTTTAGCCCATTCCTCAGTACAGAACCACTTCAACTCTGTGATGTTGGTGGGTTTCCTCCTATGAACTGCTTGCTTTAGGTCCTTCCACAAAATTTCAATTGGATTAAGGTCCGGAATTTGACTTGACCATTACGAAACATTCGCTTTGTTCTTCTTTAACCATTCTTTGGTAGAACAACTTGTGTGCTTGGGGTCGTTGTCTTGCTGCATGACCCACTTTCTCTTGAGATTCAGTTCTCGGACAGATGTCCTGACATTTTCCTTCAGAATTTGCTGGTATAATTGTTCCATCAATGATGGCAAGCTATCCTGGACCAGATGTAGCAAAACCCAAACCATGATACTACCACCACCCCCACCACCATGTTTCACAGATGGGATAAGGTTCTTATGCTGGAATGCAGTGTTTTCTTTCTCCAAACATAACGCTGCTCATTTAAACCAAAATGTTCTATTTTGGTCTCATCCATCCCCAAAACATTTCTCCAGTATTCCTCTGGCTTGTCCACATGATCTTTAGCAAACTGCAAATGGGCAGCAATGTTCTTTTTGGAGATCAGTGGCTTTCTTCTTGCTACTCTGCCATGGACACCATGGTTGTTCAGTGTTCTCCTGATGATGGGCTCATAAACATTAGCCAATGTGAGAAAGGTCTTAACTGCTTAGAAGTTACCCTGGGGTCCTTTGAAACCTAGTGGACTCTTACACGTCTTGCTTTTAGAGTGTTCTTTGTTGGTGGAGCACTCCTGGGGAGGGTAACAGTAGTCTTGAATTTCCTCCATTTGTACACAATCTGTCTGACTGTGGATTGGTGGAGTCCAAACTCTTTATGATGGCTTTGAAATCTTTTCTAGCCCGATGAACAACATCAACTCTTTTCCTGAGGTCCTCAGAGATCTCATTTGTTTGTGCCATGATACACTTCCACAAACATAATCAGACTTTGATATATCCCTGTTCTTTAAATAAAACAGGACACACACTTACACCTGATAGTCATCTCACTGATTGAAAACAACTCTGAAAACCCGGATTCCATACTTTTGTTTGCCGCTCACAGATATGTAATATTGGATAATTTTCCTGGATAAATAAATGACAAAGTATATATTTTCATCTCATTTGTTGATTGGGATGTCTTTGTCAACTTTCAGGATTTGCATGAAAATCTAATTATGTTTTGGGTATGTTTATGCAGAAATATAGAAAATTCTAAAGTGTTCACAAACTTTCAATCGGCATATATATATCTATATATATTATATATATATATATATATATATACAGTGGTTACGGAAAGTATCAGACCCCCTTACATTTTTCATCTTTGTTATATGCAGCCTTTTGCTAAAATCATTTAAGTTATTTTTTTTCCCTCATTAATGTAACACAGCACCCCATATTGACAGAAAAACTTAGAATTGTTGACATTTTTGCAGATTTTATTAAAAAAGAAAAACTGAAATATCACATGGTCCTAAGTATTCAGACCCTTTGGCTCAGTATTTAGTAGAAGCACCCTTTTGCTCTAATACAGCCATGAGTCTTTTTTGGGAAAGATGCACACCTGGATTTGGGGATCCTCTGCCTTTCCTCCTTGCAGATCCTCTCCAGTTCTGTCAGTTGGATGGTAAACGTTGGTGGACAGCCATTTAGGTCTCTCCATAAACGTTCGATCATTGTTCTCATCAGACCCGAGAATCTTATTTCTCACCATCTTGGAGTCCTTCCGGTGTTTTTTTAGCAACCCCATGCGGGCTTTCATGTGTCTTGCACGAGGAGAGGCTTCCGTCGGGCCACTCTGCCATAAAGCCCCGACTGGTGTAGGGCTGCAGTGATGGTTGACTTTCTACAACTTCTCCCATCTCCCGACTGCATCTCTGGAGCTCTGCCACAGTGATATTTGGGTTCTTCTTCACCTCTCTCACCAAGACTCTTCTCCCCCAATAGCTCAGTTTGAACTCTAGGAAGGGTTCTGGTCGTCCCAAAAAGTCTTCCATTTAAGGATTATGGAGGCCACTGTGCTCTTAGAAACCTTAAGTGTAGCAGAATTTTTTTTGTAACCTTGGCTATATCTGTGCCTTGCCACAATTCTGTCTGTGAGCTCTTCGGGCAGTTCCTTTGACCTTATGATTCTCATTTGCTCTGACATGCAATGTGAGCTGCAAGGTCTTATATAGACAGGTGTGTGGGTTTCCTAATCAAGTCAAATCAGTATAATCAAACACAACTGGACTCAAATGAAGGTGTAGAACCATCTCAATGATGATCAGAAGAAATGGACAGCACCTGATTAAATATATGAGTTAGCAAAGGGTCTGAATACTTAGGACCAGGTGATATTTCAGTTTTTCTTTTTTATAAATCTGCAAAAAGTCAACAATGCTGTGTTTTTCTGTCAATAGGGGTGCTGTGTGTCATTAATGAGGACAAAAAATTTACTTAAATGATTTTAGCAAAAGCCTGCAATATAACAAAGAGTGAAAAATATAAGGGTGTCTGAATACTTTCCGCCCCCCGTATGCAGGAAACAAATAAATAAGGTCTGAGAGCTCTCACATTTCTAACATGATGGAGTGATTAATGACAAATTTTTCATTTTGGGGTTGAACCTTACTCTTTTATAATATTAATAAATAAATTAAAATTACATTATGATTGGCTCATTATGATTAGATAAGTTTAAAGGGGTCATATGATGTGATTTACATTTTTCTTTCTCTTTGGAGTGTTACAAGCTCTTTGTGCATAAAGAAGATCTTTAAAGTTGCAAAGACTAAAGTCTCAAAATCCAAAGAGATATTCTTTATAAAAAAAAATAAGAGTCAACCACGCCTACCAAAAAACGGCTCGTTCTAACACGCCCCACATGTCTACGTCACAGTGTGGGAAGATTTGCATAACGCAGCCCAAATGTTCACGTGAAGAAAGAAGGCGTAACTTTTATTCCTGCTGTAGTATTGTTGTTGCCGCCGCGATGTCGTGGAGATGCTGTGTGTTTCGTTGTGAAATACTTTGTTTGGCCTTCCAAAATAGGATGATATCCACTTCGTCATGCCTTGAGCTTATCTGTGCTGGTCGCTGAGGAAATACCACAACTTTGCGCTGTGGATCGCCGGATCTGCTTTCACCGTGGACGAAGCTGAGTCTAGCCCTGGGTCGTCACATGTGGTTGCCTCAAGTCCTCCGGATGCTCCTTCGTCGAATCCACCGTCCGCGCCGTTCTCACGGCAGAGCCGCCTCTCGCACCCCAGACCCCGTCCGTCTCACTCTAGCCCCTGGCCTCTGCTCACTGTAGGCCGCGGTGTGTGACGCTGTGTGTTTCGTTGTGAAAGCGAAACTACTTTGTTTGGTCTTCCAGAAATGGACATGACTAGAAATCAGTGTTTAAGTTGTCTTTACAACACTGTTCCAGAACAATTCAAACCAAATATTCAGATGTGTGGAGCACATTTTATGGAGGACTGTTCTTGTCCTGGGAGAGTAGACTACAATGCCGGCTGTTCTGACTCACAGAGTTTTTATATTTTTTATATTTAAAGCGAGTTTTTTGGGCAGTGTAGAGTAGGGCTTGTTGTTTGTCATTTCTCCAATCACAAATGCAGACATGGTTTTATGTTTACGCGGCGCGATGCAACGCAACACATAAAAAGACAGTATAAGTCATTATAATAAGTAATTATGTCCCAACTGGATGCAACGAATGCCTCGTTTATAATGTTTTTTCATGTTTTTGAATCATCGCTCCGGCCTGACAGGGCATCACTGTATGGTGAGGGGTGTAACATTTCCGTCGCATGCTTGAGGTATTCGGCCCATCACAACGCATTGGATAGCTGGCCAATCAGCATACACCTCGTTTTTCAGACCGATGAGCTTTGTAAAAAAAAAAACGACGCGTTTCAGAAAGGCGGGGCATAGAGGAGAAACAATAATGTACAGTATGTGGAAAATAATGTGTTTTTTAACCTTAAACCGCATAAACACATTTCATTACACCAAATACACCAAATAATGTTCTTTTTAGCAACATCATATGACCCCTTTAAGTCCCAAACGACATGTTTGAAAGACAATACTGACCACGGTAGGTGTCTTTTTGTACTCTCTATGTTGTACATTTGCTGTTCCCTCTTCGGTTGTGGGGTGGCGGGACATCCGGAACAATAGATAGAGACTCCTTATGATCATTGTCCTCTACAGAAGGCCTACATATGACGTCCTGTAGTGAAGACAGACCTAAAAATAGGAATATCAACCAAAGGCTTGTTTTGATAATAATATCAATAAACTATTGCATATTCATATTCTTCGTTTAAGGGAACTTTTTGTTTCTTGAAATCCTGAAATGTTAAACTTCTTTAAACTATGTTGTCTCTATATTAAACCATATATCACGTTATGGAAAAAGTCATTCATCTGTATTTTTGTCATTTGTGATGGTGATTATAGATTGTTGGGTTATTAGATTGTGTGTAAATGATTAAGAGAGCTCGTTCAGAGCTCGTCATTTACTATCAGTGCACCTCCTGGATCCAAGAGGTCCTCACTGCAGCCTGTAGTGCGATGAAACAAGAGAACAAAAAGAGGCAAACCTCCTAAACCTCTTGTTTTACGAGATGTTCCTCACTGCAGAACACAAGATCCAGGGGGCGAGGTTGAATCCAGATCCAACTCCTCCCACCTTACATATACCTAAACCTACCCGTCTCCACCCCCTAATCCCTAAACCTACCATCTCCAACCTCCACTCCCTTAAACCTACCTGTCTCCATCCCCTGATCCCTAAACCCATCTCCACCCCTACACCTACCATCTCCACCCCAACCCTACCCCGTCTCACCCCTTATATCCCTAAACCCCCCTCTCCACCCTAAACCTACCCGTCTCCACCCCCTAATCCCTAAACCCACCCATCTCCACCCCTAAACCTACCGTCTCCACCCCCTATCCCTAAACCCACCCCATCTCCCAACCCAAACCTACCCGTCTCCACCCCCTTATCCCTAAACCCACCCATCTCCACCCCTAAACCTACCCGTCTCCACCCCCTGATACCTAAACCTACCCGTCTCCACCCCTTGATCCCTAAACCCACCCATCTCCACCCCTAAACCTACCCATCTCCACCCCCTTATCCCTAAACCCACCCATCTCCACCCCTAAACCTACCCATCTCCACCCCCTGATCCATAAACCCACCCATCTCCACACCTAAACCCACCCATCTCCACCCCTAAACCTACCCATCTCCACCCCCTTATCCCTAAACCCACCCATCTCCACCCCTTGTGTTCTGCAGTGGAGGCTACTGTGTTTTTATGCCCCTTCTTCTTTGTCTTCTCTTTCCCTCTCTCCTTTCTCTCCCTCTCGCCCCCCTTACTGACACGCACAGGCGTCTCGTCAGGACGAGGATGGAGCTCCGCCATGTGGTCATGAAGAATGATGTCAACTGTCTATATTAATATAGTATCAAAACATAACGTACATTCACGTGTTTTTTCACCATCAGTTTTATTTCACAATCTTCGTGTGGTTTAAAATGTAAAACAAATAGGCTATACTATTGTATACATATTATCATAATTATAAATATTTTAATTATACAGTAAGATCATTTTGAGATTTAACTTTAAAAAACATTTAACACAGCAATAACTGTTAATGTAATTATTTTCCCCCCCAGTAAGATAGGAAAAGATAAAGGTTTCATTTGCGCAGCGGCTCCCAAAATATGTGGCTACATTTAAATCTAATGCAATGTGATGCATTACAACTGCAGGCACTACACATTCACTATTTGGTGAAAAATAATTGAAAGAATGGCTCTTGCAAAAGATGCAGAAGTAAAAAGCCCTCTTATTCATTTTATTTATTTATTATTTTAATAGCAGGAATGTTAAGGAAATACCACAGAGGGTTAAAATACCCGATGCCCTGCATGCATAAGCATTAATGTGCATGGTATATCATACATGTCTTTTTCACAGTTCACTTTGGTTAAACCATAGAGTAATAAAAATGCAATTTATTTTTGAGTTCATATAATTTTTTTCAGATTTCACGTTAGATTTTATCTGCCCAACCACTCCACTTTTTTTTATGGGCATCTGGCATTACTGATTTATTTAAATTACTGATATTTAAAATTACTGATATTCAAATTACTGATAGTTTGCCGCCTCGAAGCTTAGGGCAAAATTTTACATTTTTATCTATATATTTTTATATTAAAAACTATATAATAAAGATGCATTTCTGCATGCATGTGAACTGCAATGTAAGCCTCATCCATCATGACTTTCCGATGACAATCCACCTAGCAGTGAGGATTCACTGTAGAACTGCTCTTTGTCATCATGAGAGCAATCATGGTTAAAACAAAAAGATTGAGCACTGTGGCAAGTAGCCAAACTGTAAAGCCATCTAGGATTTATGGTCCCTCCGAGTTCGCTAATGTAAATAATTAATAATTATTATATTATTATTATTATTATTAAAAATAATAAATGTTAATTGTAATACGCCATAAATTGATACAACTGTAAATGACATTAAACTGCTGTTCCGGAGCACAAAAACGCCGTAAAATATACAGGGTCAAAACGTTATGCTCTTATTGATAAAATATTACAGTTTATTGTTGTAATCTTAGGGTGATGTAAATAATACTGCATTGTAGACACGCGCTATAACACTTTTTTTGTCCTGGTATTTAATTATTATATGTTTTCATGTTTATGTTCCATTTTAGTTGTGTTGTTTTGTTATTCTGTTTTAACATGCTTTAACTGTACGACATTGCTTTATGGTCTGCCTTGTATTTATCGCGATGGGAACTAATAATAATAATAATAATATAATAAAATAATCAAATTAGCACGCGCTGTAAACTGCGCAATAATCAGCCACGCCCGTCCTTTAAACCTCGCGGCTGCCGACTTTAAGTCACGAGCCCGCCAGTCAGTCACAAACAAACAAACGCTCGTAAACACAGATTATATGAAATAAGATTAAAACGATGGCGGCAGAAACATGACACAAATGCTGACTTTACAACACAGTGAGTCCGAGTTTTATTCGTTTATACGGAGAGTTGTCAAGCTGCGCTTTTTACGACGGGTTAGCATGTTAGCTTATACTCTTCCAGTTGTGGTTTGTTTGACAGAATTTGTCATAAGACCAACAAGTCGTCGAGTTTCATTTAGTTTGATCCCTAATAAATTACCAGTCAAGCGCCTACAATATTTTTTTTTTTTCATGGGGGGGTAATAATTATTGGCTACTCTAATTTAATGCCTTATTTATATTATGTCTTTATATATGTGTGTGTGTCTTCTGTCAAGCTGTCGTTTGTAAGTGTATGTTAGCTAGTAAACATCCACAGTGGCCTGTCAGGGTCATCTAAACCCGAGCTTTACTTCACGTTAATGTCGTTACCATCAGATATGGCGTATCGTTATATCACTGGAGGCTGTGAGGCTCGAATCTCAGCGTGTCGATAGTTTGAGGCGGTCGACAGGAGGAAATACACTCTGTGTGTGTGTGTGTGTGTGTGTGTCAAAACACACTTTAATCTCGCTTGGGCCACACGCAAGTGAATTCATCGCGGTTGGGGCTCATATTCAGCATGGCTAAGCTTCAGTCGGGTAACGGAGTGCAGTGGAAGGACCGCAGGAGTCAGCGGGGCGCGGTGGAGAGTCTGGCCGGGCACGAGAGCTCTTCTCTGGGCACAGACTCTGAGCTCAACGGCTTCGCCAACACGGAGACCCAGACAGACAAGTACGGATTCATAGGAGGAGCTCAACAAAGCGCAGGAGAAAAGTAAGTGGCATTTACATTTATGGAGGTAAAAGAAACACACTAAACCATTAAAAACGGGTTATACTATAGAAACCGGTGATTTAGAATAGCTATGAGTGTATTAGTAACTTTATAATAACTTTCATTCATAACTTTAACAGATATTATTGCACTATGTAATACTCATCATGAACAACAGTTATAAATGTGAAACGTTTGCATAAACATGAAAATGCCCTTGAGCTACTGATTAAGCATTATGTAATGACTTACTCATGAAAGTTACTGTGAAGCATACTGTTTTTTTTTTGCTATGCCTTATTGGAGGTTGTCACTTCTTCACACCTTCATGAGTGTTTTCATTAAGTGGACTCTGAATTGTTTTTGAGGACAGTCTGTCCTGCAGGACTTCGTTCTTGTCCATGTGAGCGCAGATGAGTTGACAGGTCTATAACACCACTGAAGTCCCCAGTGGTTGCTCTTGCTGAGTTCTTCTAATCTGACTAGCTTTGAGAAGTGCTTGCTCAGCTCACATTCCTCCATCCATGTAAGACCGGACAGGATGTTGTTATATAATATTTTAAGCTCTGTCTGTTTGGTATCATTTGCTTTCCCTTTCCTGGCACTTTTTGAAATGCAGTGAAATCAAATTTTAGTAACTCAGAATAAATAAGGACTGAATTATTGAGTTAAAAAAAACAGTTAATGTTTAGATTTTTTTTTACTTATTTTTTTTAATCACAAAGTGTAATATGTTTCCCTACAGAGATTTTGGACATATATACATATACGGTACAATTAAAAAAAATGTTTTTGAAAGAGGTCTCTTCTGCTCACCAAGTCTGCATTTATCTGAAAAAAAAAAAAAAAGGTAAAATTGTGAAATAATACATTAAAGTAATTGTTTTCTATGTGAATATAGTTTAAAATGTAATTTATTTCAGCATCATTACTCCCATCCTTCATGGTGCACAATGATCCTTCAGAAATCATTCTAATATGCTGCACAAGAAATATTTCTGATTATTATTAATGTTGAAAACAGTTGTGCTGCTTAACATTTTTGTAAAAATTGTAATACTTTTTTCAGGATTCTCTGATAGAAAACGATCTATTACATTCTAAGTAAATCATTTATCAGAAATAGAAGAAATATCTTATAACATGATCGATTTCTTGTCACTTTTGAACAATGTAATGCATCCTTGCTGAATAAAAGTATGAATTTACTTAAAAAAAGTCTTACTTTTGACATGTTGTATTGTCTTAAGCCTGCATATATTGTACAAACTAATGTTCATGCCAAATTATTATTATTTTTTCTAGATGATCCTGTAAATCGCCTGTATCCTCCTCTTCTGCAGCTATTACAAACACTTGTCTGTTTTGCGTTGACTTACATGAGTGTCTCTAATGACTCTGGACAATGCAGTTCTGTTTGGCCAAGCAACCAGGCACTGATCAGATTAATCTGCTGTTGAAGTAATCGCAGAAAGGCACATCTGTCCTCTACAGTTCACATGAAGAATATCTCTTATTCCCTGTACAACAGTGTGTTTCTTTCCAGTCTCTCATTTAGACTCGAGCAGGAGTTTCCCCTCATGCTGTGAACTCCCTTTAGCACTCAGAATTGCTCATTGAGTTGTTTTGGCAGAACCTCCCTGCAAGTGTTTTCAGTTTTGAAATGAAACCGCTCAGTGACTCATTGTTCATTCGACAAGCATTAGTGTGGCAGGCCGGCATCTAAATAGTTTTAATTGCTGATAAAAAAAATAAAATAATCAAATCATCTTCCAAACCATCCAGTCTGATGAGTATTAGCAGGCACAGAAACTCCAAAATGTATGCACATCCGCTGATCCTTGTGTCTTCACTTATGTAATGTTTTGGCATGTAACACATCTTGTATAATACAATGAAATACTTGCAATTGACATATTACTTGGCAAAAAATATTTTATCAGAATACACATCTACTTAAGAAATGCCCTCAGTTTAAAATGTTCTATTCTTTCTGTTTTGTCTATTCATCAAAGAATCCTGGAAAAATATTCTGCAGCACAATTGTTTTCAGTATTGATAATAATCAGAAATGTTTCTTCAGAAGCAAATCAGCATATTAGAATGATTTCTGAAGGATCTTGTGACCCTGAAGGCTGGAGTAATGATGCTTAAAATTCAGCTTTGCATCACAGAAATAAATTACGTTTTACAATATATTCAAATAAAAAAAAGAGTTATTTGGAAGTTAAATAATATTTCACAATATTACTGTTTTTACTGTATTTTTTATTAAATAAATGCAGCCTTGGAGAGCAGAAGAAACTGCTTTCAAAAACATGGAAAAAATCATACCGCCCCCAAACACATTTGAGCATAGTACTTTTAACTCCTGTTTATCATATTAAAATTCATTCTTCAGAAATCCGCTGATGCTCCATCTTGGCTATAAGAAATGGACTGCATTCGTTTTGGCTTTGTCTCTTGGAAAAATTCTGTGCATTTTTATTAGAAAATACCATTTTCCTCTCTCTTTCCCCTCCAATATCGTATAAAAGAGGTCTTTGAGGATTCTGTCACAAAAATCATTCATACTTAATGACATTAAAGGCTGTTGGAGAAAGAGGGCTGTGCTCATGCTGCAAGGACAGTTTGTCTGCACAATTGACAATGACAATTGCACTTCTCTATAGAGAGTTATTGACTCACTTATGACATTTCACTGTTTGGCTTTTGTTTCCCTCCATTTGTTTATTACTGCCATGGAGATGAAACCAAGTGCCAAGACTCTGGGGAGCATTTTAGTGCACCGGTTCATGTTTGGAACGCACATAACAGATTTTTATTTGTGTTGGGATCTTCTGATGTGCTCTGAAAGGAGCTTTTTCATTCATACTGACTGGAATCTGTGGCCATAAATTGTTTTTGGATGGTTTTTCGCTCTGAATGTGACTCATCCAATCAGAATATTATAGTCTGGTCTGAACTATCTATATAATATATTAACATTGACAGTTTCAGTTCTTATTTTGCCAGTCAGAGATTGTCTGTCTACTTGGCCTTAGCTATGTGTTAGTGAGCACCTGGGAAGGGAACAGTCAAGGAAAGAGAGCAAAGGGATTTTTTGGCAGTCATGTGCTTCCTGTTTTCCTCTTCTACTAACTGGTCTGAAGAACGTTTCTATAGGGTGAAAGGAAACACTTTTTGAGTACTTATATGATACTTGTAGGGTCAAAGGGCCCTCAACTCTTTCCATGAGACAATTCCTTGTACTTCATGAGCCCATCCTCCAGTCTCCATTCAACTCCATTCAACTGAATCTGTGTTTTCAGCATCATATAATTTGCTCGACTGGTGTACACAGGAAAAGTAAACAGGCGAACGGCAGGCTTTGCTTCTTTTCCATAGATCTAAACCACCGCAATCATCTGTAATCTGATCGCTGACGATAATCCAATCTGGACTGCGTAATCTGTGTACACACTGCACGTGTGTGAGTATATTTGCTGTCCATTTCAAGACCGAGTGTCTGCGTGAGCCATCAGGGTTTACGCAACCTGTCCTGTTACTGACCTTTTGCCAGGAGATTATTGGATCCCTTGGTATCTCAGGGATACCATTATTTGTTTCATAACATGCTTTTCATCCATAATAATCATCCATTTCCTCCATCATAAGCGACAAGTGTCTGTAATACAGAAAAGGAAAAAGTGTTTCAAAATCTGTGCCACATTCCTATAAATTTAGTCTTTTTTTATTTGTTAATTCCATATGATTTTGAAAAACTTCTATACCATTTTCAAGAAAAGTTTAAATTGAATGTGACCCTGGACCACAAAACCAGTCATAAGGGTCATTTGTTTTAAATTGAGATTTATACATCATCTGAATGCTGAATAAATCAGCTTTCCATTGATGCGTTTGTTAGGATAGGACAATATTTGGCCGAGATACAACTATTTAGAAAATCTGGAATCTGAGGGTGTAAAAAAAAAAAAAATCAAAATATTGAGAAAATAACCTTTAAAGTTGTCCAAATGAAGTTCTTGGCAATGCATATTACTAATCAAAAATTAAGTTTTGATATATTTACGGTAGGAAAGTTACAAAATATCTTCATGGAACATGATCTTTACTTAATGATCCTAATTATTTTGGCATAAAAGAAAAAAAATAATTTTGACCCATACAATATATTTTCGGCTATTGCTACAAATATACCCAAGCAACTTAAGACTGATTTTGTGGTCCAGGTTCACATATGTCAATTGGTGTAACCATTAAAAAAAAATATCACAATTTCCCTACAAATTAAAGTATGGTTACAACATTTAAGCACTATTTTTTAAAAACAAATTCAAGGTTAAAAAGTAGTGTTTTTATAAATATCTTTGATTATAATTATTAAGCTAAGAACTAAAACAGGGCCAAATCCTTTCGGAGTTTTTTTTAATAAACAGACCCCCAAAAAATTCTGCAGTCATGCATTGAGTAATAAAATGGTGTATCTGTGTTTTATATATACTTACTTGTCCATTTGATGAAGAATGACTCGGGTTGAAATATTCTTTCATTGATTATAAGTTGCCAACTTCTCTGACATATCAGTCCACCTCCCACCGAACACTACAGTTATAAAGCACAGAAGCAGGACCAGAGCCATTAGAAGTGCTGTTGCTGTTTTGAGGTTAAGGTATTTAACAGGCTCCAACCCTATGGCAGGTTATGCAAAGACAAGCATTAATGTTTTCTGAGCTAAAGTTACTTATTTTTTAAAAAAGTGGTAACATTATTTAATCTCGGTCATCTCCTTTTCTTGTTTGTTTTTTAATTTCATGCTTCCATTGTCGAATATCATTGCCCGCTACTTTCTGAGATAAATGCACTCCAGTACAGATTAGGTGGGGTCTGTCAGCTGAGGTATGAAAAGCCCTTATCCGGCGAGGCGCTGGGGTCACTTAATCAGACAGAACACAAGTTCAGAAAGATTCAGGTGATCTCCCCCACTCTGTCCAAAACGTTCTTATAAACAGTCATCCCACATTAACATCACTTTTTATGGTTGTGCAACCAAGTAATACATTTGAAGGCACTGTTACTAAGTTGCTAAACATGACGGTAGTAGGCTAGTTGAAAACGGGTGATATTTGTTCTACAGTGGAAAGCAGCTTGTGTTTTGGATTTCCCTCTGAAGAACCTGCTGTGAACATATGATGACTCCTACAGTACTCCCGATTCAATTGAGATAATTTGACACCCACGTTATTCTTTTCAAACAGTGCCTTGCCGCTGGCGTGGACATATCAGGTCAAGAGCTGTCGAGCTTCTCCATGTATAGGGATGAGTTTCTAAACATATAGGGTTGAGTTTGTAAATGTATTATTTATATAAGGATTGATTTGTAAATAAATTGACGCGTTTATAAATTATTAGAGATGAATATGTAAATGCCAAGGATTGATTCTTCAGTAAGTAGGAAGGAATTTGTAAATATGAAAGGATTAGTTTGGAACTAAATAGGGATGAAATTGTAAAGATACAGGGATGAGTTTATTAATATATAGGGATACATTTCTAATAGTATGTTTACATGACAATGATGGTACTAAAAACAGCAAAGTTTTTCCTTTGTGCTTTTTAAAAGTTTTGTGTACAGTACAGACGACCACATTGTCAAAGTGATTCCTGTTCACACTACTCCGCAAAAACGTCTAAAAATACTGTGTTATTCATGCCAAGCCAGTAGATGGCGATGTCACTGGTATAAAAACAATACCCGTCTGTGCATGTACAAATACCTTTAGACTTGTAACATGTAACATGCACCCGTATGACGCCACCGCTTTCAAAAGTTTGGATTTTCAGGCACCCAAAATGGCTTTGTTGTGTAAATGAACAGCCAAAATGCATAAGTTAGTGCATTTTCATTTTTAGTTGAAAATGGCGTCATGTAAACACCTCCTTAATAAACCCCCATTTTTGATAATATGGGGATGAGTTTATACATATATAAGGATGTGCTTCTAAATGTATAGGGATGAGAATCAAAAGAAAATTAACATTTTTGATCCAGTTTCACTGATTCCATTAATGTTATATTTGATTCTGTTTCCAGGTATTTTCTGTACATCTTTAAGGTATGAATATTTGACTACTACACATAACACGGTAACAGGTTTCTCTTTTCAAATCAAGTGGGGCACGATGAAAGCAACCAAGCCCTCTGGGCCAGTTCAGTGAGGGAGTGAGTTATTAGGCTTATTCAATCAACTTTGTCGATTCGGTGACAGCCATGCTCTGTTGCTGGATGGTGTTCCAGAAAACACTTTCTGAGTATTTTTTAAAAGTGCAGATGAGCCATTACCGCTAAGAGAACAGAATGTCATGAACATCTGTTCTGAACAAGAACCAGTTCTCGGTTCCCAACCCTATATTTGCTAACGTGTGTTTTTGAATGTGTGGGTGTGCTTGCATGCATATTATATCAGATAAATGATCTAATCTCTCTTTGTTCTCTCTCAATGCAGTGCTGATATTCCTCCAGACGTGCTCCGGCAGAGAGAAGCCAAATGGCTGGATATGCTTAACAGTTGGGACAAGTGGATGGCCAAAAAACACAAGAAGGTTGGTCTCTGACAAACAGACCTGTGTTTATCCACAGGTTTTATTTTTGTTCTTGAATAGCTCAAATTCCATAGCGAATGTTTTAAAGTTCATAAAACGCTCAGCAACAACATGATGTTATCTTAGGAATTTGACTGCACATCTCACATCGTGTGCTTCCAAAGTCACAAACTTTTTAATAGAATCAGATAAAGATGTGATCAGACCCACACAAAATATCCACCCACAGAACTCCTTATTATATTATTTATACTGACCTTTGGCCACCCATGTGCTTTAGACATCAGCCATTTAAAAACCCATGTTTGTCGTAAATGTTGTCTCTACAAGAATGTTAAATGTCCTTTTACCATTTGCTTTTATAATTCGAGTTTATGATTCTCTTGATTCTGAATTTCTCTCCAATGACAAACCTTGCAGACAAAACCGAGTTAGTCATTTCTCAAGTTAACAGCAGCTAGATGCCACATCAGCAGCTCATGCATAATTACTGTAATTCTGCTCAACACGGCCTGTCGTGATTATTTGCGATAGCCATAATTATTCCAGTCACATTTTACCATCCGATTAAGCAAAAATAGAAATGAAATACACTTTTATCCCTTATTTCTTGAGAAGTAGTGAATTATGCAAGCACTCTAAATTAACTCTAGAGTCCTCTAGTGTTGGTGGGCGTCACTCTCACACAAAAGTATAAACTTGGTTTGTGAATGCAAGTGCTCGGTTTCATTTAATACTTACATTAAGACAAAAGGTCATAGTTCATCCTAATATGCAAGTGTACAAGCTCAGTGTCTCTCTCTGAAGGTGAAGTTGCGCTGTCAGAAGGGCATCCCTCCATCACTCAGAGGTCGTGCGTGGCTTTATCTCTCTGGTGGGAAAGTGAAGAGAGAACAAAATCAGGGAAAATTTCAGGTTTGTCCATTTGAACAGTCTGTATTGTTTAAAGTGCTATATAAATAAGCCTGACTTTATGTGTCTTTATGTGGCAGGAGTTGGACAGTCAGCCTGGAGATCCTAAATGGCTGGATGTGATAGAGAAAGACCTCCACAGACAGTTTCCATTCCACGAGATGTTCGTAGCTCGAGGAGGCCACGGGTAAGTCAGCCCTCTCTTCACCTGCGGGCCTCTCCATTTGAACCCCATTGCTTCTGTTACATAAGTTAGTCATGTGCGTGTGCACTGTGCAGGCAGCAGGATCTGTTCCGGGTGCTGAAGGCGTACACGCTGCACAGACCAGAGGAGGGTTACTGTCAGGCTCAAGCTCCTATAGCCGCAGTGCTGCTCATGCACATGCCTGCTGAGGTCAGTCTGCAGTCCATTATTGTGCTCGTCTTTGGCAGATGGTCCTTGTTGTAGTTTTGAATGCATCTCATAAATTATTTATTGATTTATACAGTTATCTATTATACCTGTTTTATGTCTTCGAATAAAACACTAGAACTATTGGCAACACTTTATTTGAAGCCTTTATATATAATGCATTATAAATGCATTCATAATGCATGTTGTAATACAATATATTTTCATAAATAATTTCAACCAAAGTTAAATGTCCAGTGTAGTAATATGCTGGTGGCCGGTGGCAAAGGTCTGTATTGTTGCATCTGAATGTGGTGTTAGGTGGGGGGGTGGCACTTGTGTGGGCATGGGTGGCGCGTTTTAATGTAGTCTATAATTTTCATTAATATGTAACTTAATTATTTGAGTACAGCAGCAAGTTAAACTCATGCCCTGTTCTGGTCTTTTACTCTTTTATGGTCATGCTCTGGTAGGATGCCTTCTGGGGTCTGGTCCAGATCTGTGAGAAGTACCTGCCTGGATACTACAGCGCAGGCCTGGTGAGTGGAGACTAACACCAGTCCTCTTCCATTCAACTTCGTGTCTGCATGCTGTCAACCCTCAATCACACGCGAGCATCATCACCCGGATAAAACACACGTCGACGATCCCTGACGATAGTCTGATGCTCTCGGTTGTTGGGGATGTCCTGAAGCGTTATATTCACATTCACCAACACTGTTCTTCGCCGAGGGAAATTGCTGATGTAGAGAGCGTTGTCAGAAGGATCACATTTCAAGGGTTGCTCCTCTTGTACTTCACATCCTGTCTAACCCAGCAGAGCTGATTAACCAGGCTCATCTAGCTTAACTGCCTGAAGTGCCCTGTCTCAACAGACCATGCAGCACAATAGTTGACTCATTTGGGGCAGTTTTATGCTCTTTGTTTGTTAGATGCAAAAAGCGTTTGAAGATTCAAAAAAATCAGAATGTGAGACTTTTTAGCTGCAATTCTGACTTTATTCTCGTTAATTGTGGAGTTTTATATCCACGCAATTCTGAATCAGAATAATCAGAATTGCGTGATATTCATGCAATTGTGAGGAAAAAAAGTCAGAATCGTGAGATAAAGTCGCAATTACCTTTTTTTTGTTCTTGTTTAGGCAGTGGGGACCCGGCTGCCATGAACTCTGTTTACCCATCAAGTTTTTCAGTTGGATCGACCTTTAGTTTTCTGTTAGTTGTGTGGAAGTATTTCCTCAGTCCCTGATCATTCTGATTCATTTTAACACGAGTGAATAGGGATATGCCGGTATAAAATTTTCATGTTGCGATTAATTGCTAATGTTTTTATCACGGTATACGGTATTATCACAATGTTGAAATTTAGTTGCAAAAAAAGTGTTTGTCATAATACAGTATAACAGGTTTAGTAATTTTTTTCTTATAACAAAATAACTGAAAATTTAGATACAATTTTTTATACAGAAAAATGTATAAAGTTAAACATTTTACACACATTAAAGTGCAAAAGAACTATAAATACCAATAGGTATCACTTTACAATAAGACCTCATTAGTTAACCTTAGATAATGCATTACTTCACATGAGCAATAGGCTACATTTGCTACAAAGTTTATAAAAAAAAAAAAACCGACTCTTTAGTCATGTGGACCTCATTAATAATAACAGTTCAGAACTTTTTGATTAACCACACACGTTTTATTAATAGTGGAATTACCTAAGATTAGATGTTAAAACGAATTTTTCATTGGCCATTTTTGTTAACTGAATTTAAAATTTTATGTTAACAAGAAGTCCTAATGTAAAGTGTGACTGAACAATAAAGATTAAAAAAACTGTCAAACAATATCTAGGGATTTGTAGTCCTCATTAAACAGAAAAAATTATGAAACTACATATCCTATTACCGTATTGACCCGAATATAAGAGTGTTTTTTTTTCTTGGAAATACATCTGGAAAAACGCGGTCGTCTTATATTCATTGTCTAGACTTTGACATGTCAATAATAGACCCACAACAATAGGTGGCGCCAAGTACGCATAAAACCAGTGTGCCATGAAATACGTAATGTAAAGCGTGTTGTAAAGATCGCGAGTAAAAACAAAATAATAAGAAAACCTTACAGCTGCATGAGTCTTGACTGTCACGTTAGCCTGATGGGACGAAACTCACTTTGTGATTTTAAAACGTAAAATTTGAAGACTACAGTAAGATTTAACTTCTACTGTTCTAAGATTTTGGTAGCTACTTTAGAGTGTATACCTAAAGTCCAAGTCAGATGGCTCCTGTGTTTTTTTTTATTTATTTTTTTTTAATGGTTTTTCAAAAAGTGTATATTTTTTAAATTTGTTTGTTGGTACATTTTACCAGTTTTTATCATACTTTCAAAACAAAAATTTAAATATGAAAAATATGCAATATGAAAATAATTTAAGACTAAATGTGTTTTACTGAGAAAAAACAATATTTGGTTTTTAAAAAGCCTTTTTCCAAAAGGTACTTCTGGAAAAAAGGGGGGTCGTCTTATAATCAGAGTCATCTTATATTCGGGCCAATACGGTAAGTTAAATAGAAGTATTGGCGCTTGTGTGAACACATAGCGAAATACAAAAATCTGAATGGCTATTTAAATAATTAAAATACGTTTTAGAAAGTAGGGCAGCTGCTTTATTTATGGGGTTTCCGGGGTAACGGCTGCATTTTCTGCAGTTTAGCGCCATCTGCTGTCAGAGTTTGCGCTTTCATTCAGCGCGTCTCTCACGTGTTTCAGAGTGCGCACGCATCTTTCATGCAGTATACAGCGGTGTTGTGCATTGTGACCAGATGATGGGAAAAGTATTACTAAAATGCATTCAAAATTTTGTATAATTTGTAATAACTAATTATTCTCGGTATATCGATGCATATTCATTATCGTGTATTGCATTACCGAATACCGGCATATGTCTAGTGAGGAACAACGTGTGTTATGTATGTTATTACCTCTGACAGACAGCCTGTTCAAAGCTACTCAGGCCATCGTTTTCTCCTTCTTGGAAAGTGATGTTGTCAAAACATCCGCTAGTGTGGGTTTTCAGGAAATGTGTGTACTCGCTGGACCTGTGCTTCTCATAAATACTACTGTGTATTGTGCACGTTATTTTTTGACAGACATCGATGTTGTGATATTCAAATGATATGGATTTGAAAACGAATTGTAAGGTAATTTATTGTGATATTAGAAAAGTGAGGGGGGGATTTAACTGAACTGGCAAGTATTCAGTGAAGTGATTGTTTTTAGTCCCTCAGAACATAGGGCAAGTATTCAGCTAGGGCTGCACGATTGATCGAATGCGATTGTCATGCGCATTTTGATAGATATCTGAGTTCAAGTCATATCTTAAAACGCATCTTTTCTCTCAGGCTTTTAACATGTAGTAATATGTGCCTTTGAATTGTTTTAATCTGCTTTTGTTTTTGTATGGATTTTGAATTGTTTCTATTTGTTTACTGATTTTCTCCTTGTTATATATTATTGTATGTTGTGCAGCACTTTGGTCAGCGTTTATGTTGTTTTAAAGGGCTATATAAATAAAACTGAACTTGAACTTGATTTATACCCAGGAATCTCCTCAGTGTGTACAGAATCGAACTAAACTAGTTGTCAACACAGTTGACTCATTAACAGATTTTGATATTAGTCCATTTAGAGTTTTGTTTTGACTGTGTAGTTTACGATGCACCATGTATTGGTACATGTCAGACTATTTTTTGTTTATCAGTATCGGTTGCTATTGTCTGTATCGGCTAATAATATATATTTAATTATGCATGTTTTTTTTCTGTTTATGATGATAATTCCCTTTTTTAACTTTTAAATAACCTTTACAGTTATCTAATGTTCACTTAAAATTAATCTTTAAAAATGCTAAACAACATAAAATCTCATCTATAATGGATGTAGCAAATATGAAAATATCCAATTTTCATACAGTAAATTATGATGTTGTGATGCTTAAATTCACTTGTAGCATTTCAAAAAAATTCAAATGTAAAATAACAACAAAAATTTAATATATTGCAGCATATTTGATGTATAATGTCCAGTCATGTGGAGCAGGATTTTTAAGGATTTTATTGTGTGCAGGGTTAACTGTCGCTTTCATAAGGATGTGTATTAGGGTGCTAATTATGCTCTCAAATGGACCAGTGCAGTCTCAAGTATTACTAAACCCGCTGTTGTTCTGAACAATCTTTCTCTCATACATATATATATATATATTTAGTGCATAATGTTTTCCATTACCGGGAATCCAGTGCAATCCCAGCTTTATGTGTGAGGTCTTTTGTGTCTGACCTTCAGGAGCAGAGTGGGCGGCAGATAAGAAGTGAATTAGATTAAACCAACATCGGGATCTTGCTTTGTCTCTATCACTCAATCTCTCTCTCTTCAGCCTGAGGGGTTTCCTCTTACCGGTTCGGTTTTAAACATGTGAAAATTTTGTTTATCACATCAATGTAAATAAGTTGTATTTGCAAGAGCGTCAGTCAGATCATAGGAACTTATCAGCAAAATAATCATTCACCACATATCATTTACATTTTGTGAATCTCTTTCAAATGAAAAGCTGTTATAGGGAAATGGATCCACTGTGGTACAGATTTCACTTTGTCATCTTGTTTCCTCCTCATCTCTGTCTTCACAGGAGGCCATTCAATTAGACGGTGAGATCCTGTTCGCTCTGCTCAAGCGCGTGTCCCCGGTGGCCCAAGCATGACCAGGCCCACTCGCTCGACATTCCTACGGTTACAATAGACTTGACCCTAATCCCTACATGACCGAGCTAGGTTTCATATATGTGCTTCCTCTCCAGGACGCTGCCCGTTCTGTCCCTGCTTACATGTGGGACATTTCTCTGTAGGGGAGACGCCCTCTAAAGGCAATTAATTTGCCTGCGCTGTGTTGCCTTTCCTTGACAACCTCTCCCTCCACAGATGAAAAAAACAATTACAAGCTCCTGGATTCTCAAACCTTTACTAACCTGTACCTTTTAACTTGCGAGTGCCTAACAACTTTATGCCTAAGCGGAAGTGTAAATGTTTAACATGCTTACTTTTGGACATAAGATGTCCTATAAAAGGTCAGGTTTGTGTATTTACTTTTATTTTGTGCTATCTCATTCGTTCTTCTATGTATTGTTTTCTTTCCTTTTAAACGGTGCACATATCTAATTTTTACATTATCGCTATTTCCCATATAGTTTAGCCTATTCGTGTTCAAAGTTTTTGTAAATTAAGAAAATTAAAAAAATAATAAAGAGTTTTAGTAAGGACATACCAATACGTCCTTTGTTTGCCTTTTTAAATAATTATTAGCTAACTTTGTACTAACTAATATACGTGCTCTTTGGGACGCCAATATCCTGGTCCTGGTAGATATTTTTTATTTACTACTTTATTTTTGGCTTTTGCTTTGGTTTTATTTTCACATGTACTGCAAGTCAAACATACTTACTTTTGTAAAAACTTTATTATATACTAATATATATATAATATATAATAATATATAATCCACACATACTTTAGTATGTGTGGTATGTGTGATACTACAGTTTGTATGTGTGTGTATGATATTATATATATATATATAGATAATATATGTAGACATTTATTTTTCAACAGGATGATACGTAGCGCAATTCAATTGTAGTTATTATTAAATTACTTATTGAAAATTACTAAAAATTGCTCTAATTTTACTAAATGTTAAAATTAAGAAAAAAAATACAAATACTTTTTTATTCTTGTCGTCTTCCATTTTTTTCTTATTGTAAATAAAAATTAGGATACATATGTTTTGCAGTATTGCCAATCAATTATGAAACTTACTGATATATAAGTAGTGCAAACATTTCGAACTTTGTTTGATGGACATGCATGTCTGTGTGCGTTGCAGGAGTGAAGATCATCTTCCGTGTGGGCCTGGTGCTGCTGAAGTGCATGCTGGGATCTCAGGAGAAACTGAAAGCGTGTCAGGGCCAGTATGAGACCATGGAGCTGCTCAGGTCAATTGAGCCACGATACATGCAGGAGGCTTTCCTAGTGCAAGAGGTATCGTCCGCACATACACTTATGTGCTGTACTTCAATTTCAATTCAAACCATTTTTAAACATGGATTAATAATGAAACGCATCCATATTTATTTCCTAAAAAAATGCTACACACTGAATAATAATGTAGCACTACTACCACCACTGCAATTGTTAATTTCATACGATTTCACATGCTTATCAGTATAAATAGTAGGCAGCATACATTATATACTGGGCAGTATGTAGTCAGCAGTAGCAAACATAGCCTGTGTCTCCCCCTGCTGGTTACTTTTGGCAGACGCATGTCTTAATCAGTACAATTTGATTTGCCATGTAATAATCCTCACTTGAAGTTAATTAAATATACTTTGTACAGGTTTATTATTGTTACTGACCTTTAAAACCCATATAACCCCACCATTTCAGGTCATTGAACTGGCCATGTCTGAGCGTGACATAGAGAAGGAGCATCTCTCGCAGCTCCGGCGCTGGAAGGAGACCCATGGAGAGCTGCACTGTAAATCCCCTCCCAGAATGCACGGCGCCAAAGCCATCATGGCCGCTGAGCCGCCCAGTCGCCAGGACCTCAAACAGAACCCCACAATCATTGTCGAAGTACCACAGACCACCGAGAGCACGACGGAGAAAGGGGAAAAAACTAAAAAGACAAAAACGGAGAAGGTAAAAGACCCAAAAAACACCTCGCCACCTCCTAATCCGTACCCGCTACCCAGCGACCCGCCATTACCGAGCGACATCCTCTCGCCCAGCGAATCACAGCACCTGCAGAAAGACACTCCCCCGCAGGGCTCTAATCAGAGTCTCAGTAGCGCCGAACACGACACCTACCTGTAAAGCGCTGGAAGAGGGACACCAGTGCTGACCACTGAATGTTTTCTGTGCTGAAACATCTGCCTTCCCTCTCTCAGGACTTGGCATCAAAGGGGAGATCACATGACACCACTGGACCAAAACATACTTATGGGAGTCACAATCACATAGGAGACCTTGGGTGAAACTACATCATGAGGTTTTTAACTGTTTACATGATTATATGTATATGTGTATGTGCATGTTTGGAAATGAAATTAAGGACGAATAGCTAAAACCAACTCTCAGATCTCCGAATGAAGCGTTAAAGAGCTGTGCTGGATGCAGATGTGAGCGAGTGCAGAGGAAGTCCTCAGCCCTCCTAGACTACGATGACTGTTTGTGTTTAAATAAATAATGAAAAAGTATTTAGGACTAAATTTAAGATGTTGCTTTTAAAATTTCCATCCATTTAGATTGCAGTTTTAAAACGAACCAAATAATAGCCTTAGTGTTATGCATATTTGTCAGTCATACATAAATGAAACAGTCAGATTACTGTAAAAGTATTAAATTGAATGTTTAAATGCACAGTTACTAGTTTGTATATATATATATGAGTTATACATATGTATGAGAGGGTATATATATATATAAATGAGTGCTGTCAGAATGATTACTCTAAAAGGTTGTTTACAATAATGTGTACTGTTATCTTATTTATATATAATAAAACACATGCATTATATATTTTAGAAAATGTTATTTTTATAGATTATTCATATATAATATGAATTCAATGTATATACATGTAATATTTTCAATATATACGTAGTGTGTATGCCTTTATATATACATATAAAAAACGTATACATATATTATGTGAACAAAAACTTTATTTTGGATGCGATTAATCGTTGCCCAACACTAAAATAAATACTCATTGCTTTGATCTCATACTTTGGAACTCATATGCTTTTTAACTTAACTTTGAACAAATATCGCTTGTTTCACAGCAAGGCAAATTTTAACTGTTCATACTTAACTGCATCAGTTTTCACAATGACCAGATTTATGCTGATTCTAAGCAATCAGTGAATTATTCAATATTAAATATTTCAATATGAAATTTCAGTGCACTTTGAATACAATTATTTAAATAAAAAAATAAACTATGATGATTTTTTGAGTGGCGAAATCTGCCCCTTTCCTTTAGCTTGATTAATTGCATGACTGACAAAATGAATCACATTACATGACTGACAAATATGAATCACATTAAGTTAGTTTATGATAAGACCATGTAATCCAAATGGATGGAAGTTATATATGCATTTCAAATACATATTGTATGCCTACATTTTTGTAGGTATACAATATGTATTTTGAGAGAATACTTAATGAAAAAAATCACCCTTGTCTCATTCCAAAACCTTTGTTGTTATTTTTAGTGTAACCAAAAGCAGCAATTTTGAAGAATCTTTCCACTGCACATTTCCATAGAGACCCGTCTGTCAATCTCCAAAAAGCATTAAATTGCAATTTAAGTATTTATATGACATCACATGCTCATATAGACAGCTTTTATGATGTTTCCTTAACTTTTATTAATATTAATATTCTTCAGAAAAATGAGAGAAAGTAAATAACTGACTGAACTGTTCCTTTAACTACTTATTACCATCAAGATGATTTTTCATCTGACTGGCAGCAAATATTTTTTTACAAGATGAATTCAGTCCTGCTCGTGACCACTAAGGGGCTCTATTGAGCTATTTTTAAATCCCACATTCAATTGCATTTCACCTTCTTGAGCACTAGAAAGTGCTGAGATGAATCCCAGAGTTCTGCATTCTATCACGAGACCAAACATTTCTGTTCTGTCAGATCTTCATTTCAAGCTTCGTGCTCTGACGCAATTAAAAACATTAAATATATAAACCTGTTTATCTGAGTGCCAAAATTAACATGTATAAAACAGAATCTAGCTCTTTTGCTAAATAGATTAGAATTTCTGCAAAAGTCAATTGGAATCAGTCCTTTTGGGAGAAATATTTATAAGAGGTCTCTGTTCAGAGCAGGTTTGCTCCTCTGTCATGACAGATTCTCTGTACATTCCATATGTTTCAGTTCTCGTCATGATTTACAGTGTGATCTTGAGTGTCGTGTTATTGTGTGCCAGACAGTGAGCTACATGACTTTGACTGTCAAATTCTTGACCAAGAGATTGTTTTGCACATTTCCGTCTTGATTTACTAAAACTGAAGGGATGCTGTAGGGCACATTCCTCTGTCCTTTTGTAGGGTGCAGAAAATTATATTTTAAAATATCTATGGATTTATTTTCTCTGATGTAAACGGCATAGCCAAGACAATTTTAACACTATTTTATTTCTCTTCTTGCTATGGCTTCTTGTAAGTATGAAAGATATGTATATTCATGAGAATTTATGGCCAGATTTGCTATGTATTCACTCATTGATCGAGCTGTGTACATATTTTTTTTCGGGAGGAAGTGATCATTTGTGAGCTAAAAAAATTGGGCTCACTGTTTGCTGAATATTTCACTATGAGGAACCACAAACAGATACTTAGTATGCATGCTTGATCATTATTTGATTGCTAAATTTCATGCTCTGATGATCCAGGTGTCATATTTATCAAACCTTTTAGAATTAGGTTCAATTCTCTTGTGGGATATAATATGCATTAAAGGGGTCATATGATGTTGCTAAAAAGAACATTATTTTGTGTATTTGGTGTATGAAATGTGTTTATGCGGTTTAAGGTTCAAAAAACATTATTTTCCACATACTGTACATTTCACCTCTATGCCTCGCCTTTCTGAAACGCATCGATTTTTACAAAGCTCATCGGTCTGAAAAGCGAGGTGTGCTGTGATTGGCCAGCTATCCAGTGTGTTGTGATTGGCCGAATACCTCAAGCGTGTGACGGAATGTTACGCCCCTCACCATACTGTGATGCCCTGTCCGGCCGGAGCGACGAGACAAACATTAAAACCCATTATAAACGAGGCATTTGTTGCATCCAGTGGCGACATAATTACTGATTATAATGATTTATACTGTCTTTTTATGCGTTGTGTTGCATCGCGCCGCGTAAACGTAAAACCGTGTCTGCATTTGTGATCGGAGAAATGACAAACAACAAGCGCTACTCACTGCTCAAAACTCGCGTTTGTATCATCAGTGGCAAATTCTTTAAATATGACAACTTGCTTACAGACTGTGAGTCAGAACAGCCGCCATTGTAGTCTACTCTACCAGGATCAGTAAACATTCCTCCATAAAATGTGCTGCACACATCGGACTATTTGGGTTGAACTGTTCTGGAACCAGTGTTGGTAATACCACTTAACACTGATTTCTAGTCGTTCTCATTTTTTGATAGAACCAACAAAGTAGTTTCGCTTTCACAACGAAACAGCGTCACACCCGGCGGGCTTGCGGCAACCACATGTGACGACCCCGGGCTGGACTCCGCTTCGTCCACGGTGAAAGCCGATCCGGCGATCCACAGCGCGAAGCTAACCTCAGCGGATCAGCTCTAGGCATGACGAAGCAGATATCGTCCTCTTTTGGAAGACCAAACAAAGTAGTTTTGCTTTCACAACGAAGCACACAGCGCATTCACAACATGGTGGCAGCAACAATACTACAGCGAGAGTAAAAGTTACGCCGCCTTTCTTTGCGTGAACATTTGGGCGGTATGCAAATCTTCCCACATCGTGATGTAGATATGTGGGGGCGTGTTAGAACGAGCCGTTTTAGGAGGGCGTGGCTGACTCTTAACTTTTATAAAGAATATCTCTTTGGATTTGAGACTTTACAGATTTTCTTTATGCACCAAGAGTTTGTAGCACTCCAAAGAGAAAGGAAACATTTAAATCGCATCATATGACCCCTTTAAGGTTGAGAAGGTATATTTGTAAATATTTAATCCCAAAAAATGCTGTAATAAAGCTATTCTAGAAATAAAAAAATCTTTATTTGATCAATATTATAATATAATTGTATGGTTTAACTGGAGTGGTTCAAAGATTTACTTTACGAAAGAACGTTGCAGTGCAATTTGGGAGAATTCTAGATTTGAATTCATTTTAATGTGTGCCAAAACGTCACTTTGATAAGGAATGAAGTTACTTTAGATTTTATTTCCCTGCAGACTTTATTCACACTCAAATTGTTACGTCCTCCTGTATGCAAATGAACATTTGAGCAAAAACCACTGACAAAAAAAAAAAAAAAAGGTTTTCATGATAAAGTAAATTTGATACTCAGATTGTGTGTTGACTGATTCTTTGCGGCTGTCATTAGCGAGTCATGCAGGGTCCGGAGGGACGGCGGAGATGGAATGAGGGATGAGGAGAGGTGAAAGAGGCTACTGTGGCCGTGTGGACGGGACACCTGTTGTCCTCGCTTCTTCAGCTCTGAGCTCTGAGATTTGCATGTCAAAGGTGCTGGCGCGCTGCTCGTTCTTCATCTCCTCATCGCTCCCCAGCGTCCCCAGAACCCCTCCCGTCAGCGGATGTGCCCGAGTCATACAAACACAGTCAAACCTCAAATGAAGCCAATAACTGGGCTCTAAAATTCAGTCTAAAAACGTATTTTTCTTATTTTAGGACTGTTTATAACCTAAATGCTCAAGGCTTCTGATGTTATCCAATTCCAGTAATTTTAGCTGTACAAAAACTGGCTTTAACATTTTTTTTAATGTATTATTTTTATAAAAACAAAGAGATTGCTAGTCAAATAATGAATTAAATCCAGACTGGTGAAGCTCTAGTAAAAATATATTTGATTACATAAACTAAACACTGCAAAAATGTGCACAATGTAAGTGAATTAAAAACTAGACCAACATGAGCAAACAACAGGTTGCTTTCTTCAGTTCTCATGTAACAGCTACCATTAACCCTGTTTCTGGATTACTAAATAGAGATAATCAGCTGGATTCAATTAGCAAGTGGGACTCAAAAAAAGTGTGGCAAATGTACAAAACCATTACAAATATTCAAGATAAGGACAAATATTATAAATACACAAATGATACAAATAATGCAAACAGACACACATTAAAAAAAGGCAGTAAAGTTAAAAATTTTTATTCATGTGTTTAGGGAATAAAGATTTAGAATCCAAAAAGCCTCTATAATAATCTCTGGTCTCTATCTCCACCTCTCCTTCTTCTTCTTATTCCGTTTCTTCCTCTCTTGAGTCTATGGCAGCCTATAGAACCGCTTGCGGGAAAGTTCTGAAATTTTGGCACACAGATAGAGGACAGTCTCAACATTAACCACAGCAAATTTGGTGTCTCTATCTCAAACTCTTTAGCGCCACCACTTGTCCAAAGTTTCACTCATGTTTATGCTAATAACTTTTGACCCATAAGGTATAAAATATTTTTTCCCCCCCTCTGAATACTTGGCTCATGACGAGTCGAATGAACACCAAAATCTAAAAAATCATAAGGTCTAATTTTTTTTTCTCGCTATTTTTAATAGTTCGAAGAACCTACTTTTTGAAACTTGTCCTAGATCATCTTCCATGCTGGCAAAAAGTTGTGGAAAGAAAATTGATTAGTCAAACCGTGAGTCAGTGTGGGTATTTGGACAAGGGGTATATCTTCGCAACAGTTTGGCTATTGAGACCAAACTTGAGCTGCATCCGAAATCGCATACTTCCATACTATATAGTAGGCGAAAAACAGTATGCGAGGCGAGTAGCATGTCCGAATTCATAGTATTCAAAAAACAGTAGGCAAAAAGTACCCTGATGACCTACTACTTCCAGCAAGATTCTGAAGTGTGCATACGATGAACACTTTACTATCCCATGAGGCCACGGGAGAGGAGGCGTCATATTCGAAAATGGCGGAAGGTGGCGATGCGGCTCTTTTCAAGTGTAAAATTTGCTAGCTAAATAGGTGATTGTACTTACCTTATTTGATAAATGATTTACAAGCTGTCGACGAAGGCGTGATCTGCGAGCAGCTGACCGACGCCTCCTCTGAGCTGTTGATCCAATCAGCGTTAAAACGCAGATGAAAGCGGTAAGAATTACGTGAAACATTGCTGATGTTCTCGCAGTAGTGAGGGCTCTTTAAATTTTGGCGCTGTTGTGAAGACGCATGTCACGTGACAACATCAACATGGCGGATGTAGTACGTCCGAATTCCATTCATACTATATAGAACGTACTTTTTTAACGGTCGAGTAATACGTTCAAATTCAAATGTAGTACCAGCCTTATGCGATTTCGGACGCACCAATTATAACAGGCATGACCTGAGGCTACCTGCACAGTTTCAGAGCAGCGCCACCTAGTGGTCAGGAGATATGAACAAATGGTTATTTTTTCTTATAACTTTTGAATATTTTGGCCAAAAATCACAAAACTAGTCACTTTAGTTTCGGTGGAGCATGCCGAGTCAAACCATGCCCAATTTGTCCATGTCAGCCATTTTGGGAGTTGGCCATTCTCAATTTTGTCGTAAATAAATTTTGTTGTATCATTAGGAAACTCGGTATGTGTCTTCAGCACCATGCTCTGACAGTACTCAAAACCTTTGGGGGCAGCGCCACCCTGTGGCCAAAAGTTATAAAGAAATATACAAAAATGCTAATAACATTTGATTAAATTGGTCTATTGTAATGAAAGTGATCTCAATATATTCCTTGGGTCATGCTGAGAACATCGATACCAATTTTGCCAGAGTCAGCCGAACTTCCTGTCCGCCATTTTGATTTATGTTGAAAACCTACTTTTTCGAACTCCTCCTAGACCGTCGACTCCAATTTTCACCAAATTTGACTCGGATCATCTTCAGGCCATGCTGGCAAAAAGATATGGATTTTGCATTGACATTCGAATCGGTTATCGTTTACCACATCAACAAATTTGCTGGAAAGATGCCTAACTGCATCTGAGGCTGTATCTCTGCAAAGCTTTGACATATGTTCACCAACCTTTGTATGTGCCATTGTCACCTCACACTGACCATGTCACATCATTTCAGTTAAACCTATTGGTCAAAAGTAATAAACCATTCATTAACCATTATAAATAAAAGTTACAAAAATGTTAAGAAATTTTGATTGTATTAGCCTATTGTAATGATATTTGTCTCGAAATATTCCTTGGGTCATGCCGAGAAAATAGATTTTCTCCATTTTGTCATAGTCCCGGTCGAACTTCCTGTAGCACATTTGATTTATGTGAAAACACCTACATTTTTAACGTAGCATCAACGTTGGTCCGATTTTCACCAAATCAGATCTTCTTCAGACTGTGCTGACAAAAAGTTATGGATTTTGTGTTGATAGACGAAACAGTTTTTCTATAGCGCCACAACAAATTTGAGGCATGATGCCAAACTGCATCTGAAGCTTTGACATATTGACACCAAACTTTGTGTGCCATTATCACCTCACACAGAAAATACCACCTCGATTGGTAACAGCACCACCAGTGGTCGACAGTGATAAGCCATTAAATCATATTACTAGTGGTTGTATTTATGATTTTTCAGCCATTTAGACTAAAATCACCTTAAAATGGCTTCAGTTACACATTGCTACAGTTAGTCTGATGCTGGCTTGGCACCTTAATTGCTGCTTGCAGCTATATTTGTTTGTTGTTATTTAATTACAAATAACTTTATAATCCATTTAACAGTGAAAAGTAAAGTTGATTCATGTTTGTTTAAATGCAGCATTCACATTCCTCTTCTCTTCTTCTGTACTGTACACTGAGCTTGTGTGTTGGGTGTGTGTAGCAGTGTTTGTTAGTTCAGATGATGGCCGTTGGCATGGACACATCCAGTAGTCCATGTGGGTCAGGAAGCTGGTTCTGTCAGGTCAGGGTCAGAGGTCAAACAGATGCCTTTACTGTGTACAGAGGGCAGGAAGAGGAATTGGGCTGTTTACTCCTGCTACAGGATGACTCAGGGATAGGGTTGCAAAATTCTGGGAGTTTTCAAGACTGGAAATTGTCCATGGGAATTAATGGGAATAAACTGGAAATTTGCAAAATTGCAGGAACTGGGGACTTAAATGTAGTAGAGAAAAAAATCTTGCAGCATAATCTTGTTTAAAACAGCCAGATTTAATGCAATTTCAGTTGAATTTCTACTCTACACACCGCTCAATCACATGCACACAGCACACTGCTTACTGCAGGGCTTTTGAGGCCACACCCCCTACATGCACTGTGTGCTGTCCTCCATAACACGCACAGATGCTTTCTTAAATCCTGCACACACAATATCAAAATGTCCATCTTGGTTACGTGCAAAATAAATTAGGCTATACCATTGTAAAAACAAATACACTGACTGAACAAACATTTAGGTGTGATGAAAATGATAGAACAAAAGTCTAAAAATGACCCTCCCCCACACACAAAGAGGGGGATTCCCCTCCATTTTCTCTGAAGCCACACTTGCTGCATTTGAGCCCAAAGACTACATCTACGTGTTTGATATTCTAAATATATTTGACCTATGGGATTCAAGATTTTAAAGCTAGCTACACATACCAAAAACAGTGTTTATACAGTAGCTAGCTAGCCAGTAAATCAAGATGAAAAATCTAAGCGCGTTAGCGCTATTTCATGACAATTTCTCGACCGGATGATGTAGCTAGCTCAAGCTGTGATGCTCTTTGGCCACAGCCATATCACCCTGCAGCCCAAGACTGGTTGCCCACTGAAGCTAAGCAGGGTTGAGCCTCGTCAGTACCCGGATGGGAGACCTCCTGGGAAAAACTAGATTGCTACTGGAAGAGGTGTTAGTGAGGCCAGCAGGGAGTGCTTACCCTGTGGTCTGTGTGGGTCCTAATGCCCCAGTGTGGTGACGGGGACACTATACTGACAAAATGCACCGTCCTTCGGATGAGACGTTAAATCGAGGTCCTGACTCTCTGTGGTCATTTAAAAATCCCATGGCTCTTCTCGTAAAGAGTAGGGGCGTAACCCCGGGGTCCTGGCCAAATTGCCACAACTGGCCCTCGTCTATCATGGGCTCCTAATAATTCCCATCTACTGGATTGGCTCTATCTTTTTTTCTCTCTCCTCTCCACCTGTAGCTGGTGTGTGGTGAGCACACTGGCGCCGTTGTCCTGTGGCTGCCGTCGCATTATCCAAGTGGATGCTGCACACTGGTGGTAGTTGAGGAGAGGACCCCCCCAACTATGATTGTAAGCCTGCGGAGACCTCAAACTAAACCATATTTCCAAACAAACAAAATTATAAAGTCTTGCAGACACTCACCAATCTAAAGACGTGCCTGTAGAGCTGTAAATTAATAAACAGGTGGCAGCGAATTTCCGGCGAGCGCCAGCGGGTTGTTGCTCAGCGGGTTGTGATCCCGAGAGTAGGGTGCAATGGGGGCAGAAACTTTCCATGGGAACTTTGGAAATATATTAAGTAAATGTATTAAGGCCTGCTTTTATGATCTCTCACACACACATTCCTTGCCCAAAAAAAAAAACTCAAATCCCATCCAAAATGACGGGGGCCATGCGGAGGGACTCTTCCCCATTGAGCGTGTTAACAGGTAGTCTGTTTAGTGTTTAGTTTTGAGGAATGTTTTTTGCCTTATCTATATTGATCTGGACGCTCTTCCGGCCATTGTTGCTTCCTGTCTTCTACCGCTCTACTCTCTTCCCGTCCCTGAAACGACAACCCTCTACTCTAGTAGGAAAGCCATGGTGCAGATACAAGATTCTCACACAACACACACACCACCACACACACAACAACAAAAACCACACACAGACACACACACCACCACACAACACACCAAACACAACCACCACACACACACTCACTCACACCACTACACTCACACACACACACACCCACACACATCTCATTAGTGTGGCCCTGATTGGCGGTGAAGTGTGGCAAACATGGTGTTTAACATGGTATAATGTGGGTATAAAAGAGCTTAGAACCGACAAGATTAGAACACAATGAAGATGATATGAGAAATTATGCTGACAACGGGAGATGTGCTTAAGAGTTTCACCCCCCCCGAACAGCTAGGCTGGACAGACCTGGTACGTCGCCTATCTTCACAATCCCCTAGAATTAAAAAAACAAATGCTGACTTTTTTCCAACTAACACCACAACAGAGATGCTTTAAAAATTAATTATTGTAAAAAGAAAACTGGAATATAATTTTATGATAAAGTCTAATATATTTTGTTTTGTTCTTGTTTTTTTTTTCTATAAGTCGATTTTATATATACGTAGACTATTTCTCATATATTCTATTCATGATCAATGATTTGAATTGTGGAAAAGACCTATCACATGTTTCAACAAAATATGAAGCACAACAACTGTTGTCAACATGATTTTGAAATCAGCTTGCTCACCAAGCAACTAATGATTATAGCTGTAGAACTATATTTGATCACAGAGACACAATAAAAGAAATATGAAATTTAAAATTGGAATTTAAAAACAATCATACTTTGTAATGCATTGTATGAATCTTAATGAGATTGATTCTCATCATGTATACGTATTCAATTTTTAGTTTTTTAATCAAAATGTCTTGATCTTTCGGTGAAAACTACAGTCTTCTCTCTGATGAGTCTGATGTCAGACTTCTCCAAACATTGCTTAAACCCCGCCCCTCCACAATCCACCACAAGTGCCCCGCCCACATCGCCAAATCCAATCCTAGATTGAACCAAGTCCCCGTCCTACATTTTTCCTTTTTTTCTTAATCTGTTTCAACTCGAATGTACATCACAATGCAAGAAAAGCATTGGTTCTAATTCGGCGTGATCGACTTGTGTGTTGAAATTCTTCACATTCACTATCACGAAAATAAAAACCTCTTCATATCTGTACGTTTTCTGTTCATAATGAACATGAAGGTTGTGATGGAATACTGTAAGGTATTTTCATTTCTAGGTGAGTTGCCCCCAATTGAATGTTACATTAGGAACTTTTTTGTACATGGAAAAAAAAACCTTGGAATGCAAAGACCTTGCACACTCCCTGTGCCTCTAGAGTTTGGGAAGTTATCGTTTGGAACAACCCTTTGGGCCTATGACCGGCATTCAATGATGTTGGGGGTCACATACATCCTGGTGTGTCACGAGATGCACTCGGCGTGCTGTGTGTGTGTGTGGTGGGTACTGACATCCGGTGATGTAGTATGTTCCTTGGGAGGGAATCCTCTTCCGCTAGGATGGATGTTGACATGATTAGGAAATCTCCTGATGTTGTGATAAAATGGGCAGCCAATTAAGAGAACATTTGGTGTAGCTTCCGTGTAGATTGATTAAAAACACCTATGGCAAGCATACGAGGTCTGATTTGTGTGAACAATGGTCTTGTTGTCTCAGCTGCTTGTGAAACCAACCTTTCATTATGCTGAACAAGTCCCTTTTGTTGAACGATCATATTGGACATTATGGCTAAGGACACGTGCAGTACCATTATCATTTTCTTTAGCAATGATCAGTTAAGCTGATTTGAACACTATGTGTCTTTGTGACTCAAAGGCCATAAATGGCTACAGGCTCAAATGGATTTTAGTTCATGATGAGTCCAGTTAGAGAGGCAGTAACACTGTTGAAGCTATAAGACTCAGATCAACTGTACTATGGATCTGTTCCTAGCATAAATAAATACTGTAAGACTCGTTTTTAAATTGTGTTAGATGATACATTCGAGCCTCAGGAAAAAACAAATCCATTTATCTACCCGCATGGGCTGACTAATCCATAATTTAGAATTCTTGCCACATTATTTCCACCATCTATCTGCAAACCGATAATGGATATTTCTAAAGGTTATATACCATGGGAGGTTCACGTTCAAGTCAAATTCAGCAGTATTTGTTGGATTGTCTTTGGGGAATATCACAAAAGTTCATTTTGCCTGTCCATAATTTCTTTGAAAAAAAAAAGCAAAAAATTGGGGTTTTAGACCTGGAACTAAATTGGGACAATTTGTAAATGTCTTAAAATAGCTGGTTGCCATAGCTAAGCAATATTGTGAACAATATGGGTTAACCGATTAGTGTGGAACGGATTGGTGTGACAAGATTGTGTACGAACTTTTCCTGCGTGATCTTTTTATACCATGTGTTATGATAAATGGCCGGGTTGTGAAATGTACTAGAACTTGAACTTTATAGCCTTAAAATTTTAATCCTCATTTCTTTTGGTCCTCAAAAAATTGGCCCCTCACCATTCCAACTTCCTACCAGGGATTTATCCTTAATTATGATTTTTGGTTTTGTTTTTAAAGAGGAAAGATAAGAAAGTAAAGAAAACTAGGATGACATAGATTTCTTCTTTTTGGCCCCCCGGTGGTCAAGCTGTCCTATCGCTGTATGACACAACTGCTGTCAATTGCAGTTATATGAACTGAACAGATTTGCGAGAATTTATCACATCACTTGCCTCACCAATGGATCTCTGACATGAACTGGGTGCCGTAAGTACATGAGAGGCACAACACACACACACACACAGATTTTCACTTACAAGAAATAATTGCCATGGATGAGCTTGATGTGGTATTTTACCCTGGGGATTATTGTGAGTGTACAGTGCGTAGGACTCCATTCTGACCGGCACCCATCATCCGCAGAGATCCATGCGTGGCAAGTGCTGTATGTACATTTCCCCCAAAATCCTGTTCCCATGAAGATTAACAAAATCAATCCTACACCCTAACATTCTTTGGTTGTTTATTCTTAAAGGACACTTTTTTGGCTGTTACAAAGAATAAGTAAAGCGTCTCAAGTGTCAAGAAACCTTTTAGGCTTAACTACTTGCAAATGTATTCTTTGAAACGAGGAAGCCTAATCCATTATGCTTCAATGACACCCTCAGTAAAAAAAATGACATCCAAAGTATTACAGCAAAGCCCTGTAGAGATATCAATTACAAAAAAAAAAAAAAAAAAAAATATTGATAACAAATTTGGTTTCAGCATATGCTGATAGACACCATACTTATGAACGTAATGGACGAGTAGAATATCTAATTAAACCTCTCTCTCCACATCTAATTTAGTCAACCCTATTTTTTCCTTCACCCATCGACTGGCTTAGGAAGAGCTTGATCAATAATATTGAAGAGTGCAGCTTACAAAAAAAACGACTGTCCTTAGTATAAGAGGGCAACACAAACGTGGCACAAATACTGACTATGGCAATTTCCTTCGTGGGATAAGCCACCATAAGTCCCCCCCACCTGTGCTCTGTTTCCTGTCTGCGCCGCTGCCATAGTGATCGCCAGCGTAACCTGTGATGGTCAGACTTTATTCTGTAAGTTTCAGTTGGGAGCAAATTGTTACTGGCTTGTGCTTAAATGAGCCGGTCAATCCTGTGTAATGCGCTGTGGAAATTTGTGCCCCCGTTTTCGCGCGTTGCCCCAAGCCATCTCCCCGTACAACACGCAGCTATTTCAGGCCGCCCTGTCATTTTCAGGAGACAGGGTGCCCCCAGATGGCATATTCGTGCCCCTCTTGTACTAGGTGTCCTGATACAATGAAACAGGTGATTTACATCAGATGAAACCCGTTAATTTTTAAATGTGAAGGTTTGTTTCATTGGATATCAGATACAGCCATGTCGCATGTGGCGTGTTATCACCAATACACATTTTAATGGATTATTGGTTGGTATATGAATATTTGTCCTTCATTCCTCTATTTTGGGACATTCTCTATGGGTTTTAGTTTTCTGGAGCCGTAGTTAAGAACGTTAAATATCGTCTAAACGTCTTTGACCACATGAGTTCAAGAGCGAGATACATTCTATCCATGAAGTATTCACTAAACCCTTGAACGCGATGATTACTATTTATAATTTCTATTTACGTCTCATGATTACCTTACACTCTATGTTCACCAAAGGTTTTATTTGATCAAATAATGACAGCCCCTTAAAACGGTAATATTGTCACAAATATTGCCTTCACAATTAAAAAATCTTCTCTTTTTGTACTATATCAAAACACCCCATTTACCCACCATATCTTCCGTTTTTATCAGCTGTTTGGACTCCAATCTGACGGCCCCCTTACACGTCAGAGGATTCCATATGATGCTTATGCAAATTGCTCCACATCTGTTCCTCGATGAAGACAAACACACTCTGTCCTCAGAAATCATTTTGATATTCTGATTTGCTGCTCAAAAATCTTTTATTATTATTAATGTTGAAAACAGCTGTGCTGATGATTTTTTTTTTTTTTTTTGGAAACTTACTAACAAAACATTTCAGGATAATATTGGATGAATACTCCTTAAGCGTTCTAATATAGAACCAGCATTCAATTAACCATGGATTCTAATGGTCGCTGTAATGCATAGCCTGATAAACATCTTAATTATTTGACTAAGAAACAACCTCAAACAACAAAAAACAAACCAAATACTAGAAGTCTATAAATATCGAAAAATATATAATGCGTCAATCACTTATCCGGTTACATAGTGCAGGGCTGTTTGCCGGAATGACCCTCAAATTTAAGCATCAGGCAAAAAATGGTGTATCGAGGATCATCCCTGCTGATATGCTGACCAGCCATATTACATCTAAGATAGCAATCCTTCTTCCATCTTCCAAACAATGGCCATCACAAAAGAGCAATAAAAGAGTGATTTCTAAGGTCAAATGACCCTATCAGGAGTCGCCCACAAACTCAGGCCGGACATGTTTGCAGCAGTCCGTCTCGCGCATTACCATCTGCCTACTAAGATGCCGCTTTTGAATGTCAAAGCCTGCGCCGTTAGGGCACCCCCCCCTGCCCCCAGTGTTTCACTTGAGCCATTAAGAGGGCAAAAATTGAGACGCCACACGTTTTGGACGCACTTCAATGCATATCTCTAATTTTAAAACAGGCTGTGATTAAATCAAAGCTCAAGACTGAGTGCTAACTTCCTACACTTTAATGTGGCGCGGCGCTTTTGCACATGGAAATATATAACAGCATAAAAAGAGGAGGAAACCAAGCCACAGAGATACACCGCAGGGACAAAAAACACTCGGCTTTCTTGAGAGATCTGTGACACTGCTGCTCTCTGGGGGCAGGAGATAAGAGAGAGTTAAGTAAACACAGCCAAGTGCTAGCCGCTAACTGTTAACAACACCAGTGGCTTCCATGTGGATCTCATCTTTCAGCTCATTTAATTGGGCTGGACAATAGCGTGTCCTGGCTGTTCTGTAAATCAGCACTGCTGGGGAACATGTGGAAAGAAGGCCAGCCGTCTCGAACGTCTAGTGCGTAAACTGAAACGTGTTGGTGTTACGTCTGCCTGATTAGCATCCAATGTTTTCAACAGGTCGTTAAATACAAACTGGCAGAGCGGCAGTGCAAATGCTAATCTGAGGAAACTCTCACCAGATAAAACTCACACACATGGAGCCCCTTAGGAGAGAAAATACTGAACCGCATTAACTCCCTAGGGAAGTCTGACTCCATGACTTCTGGTATCAGGGAGCTTGTATGGTTGAAAAACTCAAAGTTGTCACACTACTAAATTTTCCAGTAGCATGATATTGTTTTCAGAAATAAGCAGGTTTTCTAGTAACAAACTACTTTTTTCCGACAAGTAGCTAACATGGCAAAATGCTACTTTGTGATGGTTTTTCACATTGTTTTGTGCACTTTAAAGTCGTGCAAGTCAATAATCAAATGTTAGAATGACCTCTTTCTCCCTCTATGATTCATTTAGTGAATAGTTTTTTTTCAAACAGTTCCAAAAATGACTTACTGATTCTTTCAAGTCCTTGTACAGAATTCCTTTTGGCTTTTTTTTCTTTGTTAAGTGCAGCAGTTCATCAATACTTTTGGCTCGGTTATACAAACTAGCATGCTGTTAGTTGTGTTAGCTGTGTAAATGTGTCTGTTCTTAAAGCGATAGTTCATTCAAAAATCAAAATTCTGTTATCATTTACTCACCTTGAAGTTGTTCCAAACCTGTATGATTTTCCTGTGTTTTGTTCCCGAAAATAAAGAACAAATCTATTTTTACACAAGAATGTTGCGAAATACAAACAGTTGGGCGCCCTTACTCCATAGGATTCCAGTCCATGGTCTTCCTACAGCAGTCATTGTTGGGGTGAAAGCCACATTTGAACCGTAATGCATTACAATATTGCGTTTCTCCATTGAAAAAGTATTTTTTTGGAAAGTAATGCATTATGTTAATTTTGCACTACTTTTTGTCACAAGAGCTGGGCTTGCTTTTTTTTTAATAACAAAAAAAAGTTATATTTTTGGCAACTGATGTAAACGGCGCACCCCCTTCTAACATCAAAAGTGCCTCCTGAATTATTCCCATTTCTCACGTCACACGTATGTATTGCCCAAACAACGTCACCCACTGCATATCTTTATTGTAAATTGAAAAGTCAATGTTGTACTTGTACTAGTTACTTCCGCCCAACTAATTGCATTATACTCATGTGACTTCTGTAAGGCTTTTGTTACCTGCCAGCTGTTCTTGCGTTGGCTTATCAGGAATGACTTTCTTCAAATGTTAATGGTCAGCAACCGACTTTCCCATAAGTATTCACATAACTAGTGACCACTAGGCTACTCTCAATGTTTATCACCAATTTTTTCACGGAGCTCTTATACATAGTTTTGAATCAGAAACACCGACCAGCTCATTATGAGTGGTGTGATCACAACAATACAAACTATGGTTTCCAAACAAAAACGTATTTGAAAACAGACAAACAGACACGGTACAAGAATATAAATATATATCTAATAAAATAGGGGCCTATATACACCTCCCCACAAATATGTAAATTTACACCATTTGCAACTGATTCATGGGAGGTGGGCGGAGACTATGAACTGTTTTGTTGTGATTGAGTGTTTCCCCTTGCCACCTAAGATTGCGTGGAGACTTTATATGCAGAATCTTAAGGGTAGGGAGGTTTCAGGATGGGGCCCCCATGTGACACAATTCAATTTATTTAAAAAAATACATGAAATAATGGCTGATGGCTTCTACAAAAGATATGCCCAAGGATAACAATTCTGCCACAGTTCACAGTAAATTGTTTGTCTGGTAACAGGGTAGAAGTGTATGTTAAAAATAATTTTACCATATAGCCGAAAATGAAAGGAATTGTTACTGTGAGGGACCCTATGATGCACTCTGTTGGGGTCCTATATTGGTCATAAACACTGCTATTACATGTACGGAAGAATCTAATTGTGGATTTTATAAATTGATATGGAACACTTAAATAGGACATTAGCTTCCCCCCCCCCTTCCCTTTTTTTCCCTTTTTCTTAAGTAGCTCTTCACGACATTTTAAATGGGTAGATGCAATTAATCCTTTCATACAAAGCCTTCAATACATATAATTTAAAGTTGCTTTCCCCCAACACCGCCTATTGATAATAGAGGATCCTTACATTCTGTGACAAGACCGAACGAATGGAGTCAAGTGTCTTGCTTTGGATGATGACCAGCTTTTCATAACGACAGGAAGGGGCTTTGAGTAACCTGGGATGTTTGGCCATATGATTAGCTTCCTTGCTGTCTCCAGGAAGAGCATACAGATGTTGTCCAGACTCTTGATCCCGCGATCCTGTTTTCAAACCATCCCGAGCCCTTGCTAATCGCATTTCCATGCATTTCAGGTTCTGACTAGAAACTGTAGCTGAAAATTATTTAAAACAAACATCCACACCTTCAATACACTGCCAGGCAGAAGGTAGTGTGCTCAAGGGGTGAAAAGAAGCGGCCATGCGACGGCTCCAAGGTGTGAACTCGTTCATTGTCCCGTCCCTGGTGCTCAGCGTCTTGGTGTCAATGAGTCGGAAACTCTTGTTAGAATCGGTCAATGAAGCACGGGTGGGGTGATCTTTTTTCGGTGCTGAAAAGACCCCTGCCACTTAACTTCCATGTTAAGAGAAAAGCTACACATTTAAAAATGCCTCTATGTGGGATCACTCAACATTTAAGATTCAGAATCCACAGGCAAATCATGTAAGCTCTTTCTGACAAGCCTAACTCCTCTGTGTGTGAGCAGAGATGCTGGTCAGAGCATATCAAAACCTGAGAGAAGCAGTTGTCACATGACAGACACAGGAGGCTGTTCATCCAAACTTATTAACAGACCTGGAGACCCTCCTCACACTTGGTTTATCATGCCAGTCACATGGTGAGCGAGACAGTGGGAAAAATACAAGAAATGCACAAACACAAATTTTTAGCACAATTATCAACTAGATGCACTTTGCTGATTCCATCCTGTCTTGTTAGAGAGACGGAAGGATTGTGCTTCTTTAATGGTAAGACTTAGACCAAAAGGAGGTCTAAAAGTGATTTTTTTTCTTCTTTTCTTTTTTTTGCATATTACAGAAAAATTAAGAGGCAATTGAACCTTGGTTTTTGGTTAAAAAGTTAACATGGTCAAATACTGTGCTCGGTGGCACCCATACAGTATTCTATCATGTCTGGACCCCCTTCTACCAAATAAATACAAAAAAAAACAAAATATATTTACAATATATATAATTTGTTTGTGTGTGTATTATAGATTTGAGAACACCAAACGACTTAGGAGAAAGTTTTACACGAAATACGACCTTCTGTTTCTACTTTCATGTGTGTTGAATTAATGGCAACTTAATTATTTGTTTAACCTTATTTGGTGAAATTTACTAGCAATTGCAGTATTTCTTTGTAACACATATGGCGGTACATTGTACACACTGTCTAAAAACAAACCAAATTAATTGAACTAACTAAATGAAGTAAATAATACAAGAAAGACGACTGGTTTTAACAAAGCCAAAATCTCCCGAAAGAGCGATTTATATGGAGCTTTGAAAAAAAACAAACAACAAAAAGCTCGGCTTTTTAAGGCTTTTTTATATTTTGCTGAAAAAAAGTTTACTAAATTAATGTCCGTTGGGTCCAGTAAGTATTTGTTTGTGTTTGTTATTGATATCTTTAGGACAATTGTTATAACTTTGAGTGATTAACTTAAAATTAGGGAACAACTTAGACTCTATAGCATCTATTATTTATTAGTTGAAAATCATGTGTATTTACATTTTTTCTTTTATGTATGTATTTAAATTTTTTTTTACATTAATTACAAATAAATGTAAAAGCACACTTGACGTTTTCTTTAATATTATTGTCATCGTGGCCCCAGCTAAATGGTAGTATCATATGAACAAGAAATGATTTCACCCCTACATGTATAAGCATTAAACGCAATTATGTTGTGATAGAAGTTGGCTACTATTTAGGATCTCAGAAACGTAATATTCTTTTCTATTGTTACAATAGTCCAACTCAGAATGCTGGTAAGAAATGTATTATTATGATACAATTTTTATGTAGTGTTGTTACTAGTAAAGTGGTAGGTTGTGTGTGTGTGTGTGCGTATGTAATCAAATCAAATATAATTTAAAAAATCAAATAACATAATTTACAAACAAATATGCACTGTAACTTAAAAGCAATTGATTAAGAAATAAAATAAAATTGCACCATGTTAACATATGCGGTTTCTTGCAGTGTAATACCGTACTTCTATCCATTCATTCATTCATTTATTTAAACAAATTGATTTCATGGAGAAAAAAAAATTCTTTAATCGTTGATGGTTGACAACTGCTGTTTTGTTAAGATTTAATTTGGCTGAAAAGTAAATAAGCACAATTGTTCTGCTTTGTCAGGAGGTCTATGTGTTTTCTCAGTTGTCTAAAGCATATACATACACACCTAAATCTGGGCAGCTCTCAAACAGATGCCTTGTACACATTTGCTCTTATTAAGCAGTCCATTTGCAGTGCACATTGAGTCCGTTAACTTCTTAAAACACAGCCACTTATTATCCATGGCCAAGGTTAGGCACAGCGGATCAAAGAGGCTGCGCTGAATCCAGCTGCTCGGAGAGCTCTGTCACTCTGCCTGTGTGTGTGTGTGTGTGTGGTCTAACACTGTGCTTGCCATTCATTCCATCTATGGTTTGTGCAAGCCCCACCTGATTACCTAACTAGAGGTTCAGTCCCCCAATCATTAACATTTTTTAAACAACACTGCATTATGTAGAAACAGATATGAGGAACTTTATCTTGGATAGAGCACACTTGAGACTTACCGAAATAAATGTATTGCCCCCCTGTGGAATAACACAGTGGGGCAGTTTGTGGCACTCCGATTTGGATCCGTTTGTCAGGCATTTGCATATCTATCTATACCATTTGTTCCATTATCATATCTATCCTGTTAAAATCAAGGGCGAGTAAGTGACCAGTGCACACCGGTCGATGTGTGCTAGTGGGAGGGCGAGCGCATGCATCTCGTGCATTAGTTTGAGATAATAACACGGAGTTTAGCATCAGTGCTCTTTTTTTTCAAGAAGAATATTTAAAATGAAACGTTAGGCTCGTAAGAGTAAAATATTTCTCTTATCTGGACACCACAAGGCTCTCATGAGATCCTTTAAATCCATGGATCTTTGCAGCTGATTTTAACCCAGTGGAAAAATGTTCTTTCGATTATTCAAATTTCTTAACTTTTTGGAACTTCCTTGAAAGGTTCTTCGGGGAACCAAAAATATGCGTTCCATTTAGATGGGAATAAAACACCCATTTGGACAGCTGTGTTTTGAAAAGTGTTCGGGTTGTTAATGGGCCGGCTTTTGCCCTACCAATTAACGTTCTAATAAGGGAGTTTGAGATCTCGACATCCAAGCAACATGGTGAGTCCATTTTAATCGATGGTCACCAACTCTTGAACTTACAAAGCTGACAGTTGCCACGTAGCGTCGCATTTTACGTGTGTGTGTGTGTGTGGTGTGTAGGATAGGGTTAAGGGGGCTTAGTTGTGTATGAGGGGTCACGGTCTTCGGCGCCCACTGACGCCTATATCGCTCGAGAGACGAGTTGTAGATGCCGAAGCGCGTGCCGTCTAGTGAAACCTCACGTCTGATTCTTCACTCTGAGACAGCCCAATTACTGCCCCTGAGCCAAATGTTCGTCTTGGGGCCTTTGGGGGATACTGCATTTACCAGCGGGAGTTCCTCTTTCTTGAATAAACCTCACTCTTGATGTGTTATAGTCATCCATATCTGATCTTTAGCTAAGATTCCTCAGCTTGATATTTTTTTCATTCTCTTGTTGGTCTCTGATTATAAATTTAAATCATTATTCCCCTGCAGTATTTTTGAAAACCCTCTTTAGTTTTCATGCAATAGGCTACTTATACATTTTTTAGATATGATGCAATCATAAGGCCTGTTATATTTGGACTGCATCTTGCATAAGGACTCGAAGTGGGTGGGATGCTATTGTAGATTGTGTAGCAACAGTTTTCTTTTAAAGATCAATGTTGATGTCATCTGTAATGTTCTAATAAAAGCTGACAAAGTTTTTGTGTGCATGTGGGTGTGCATGTGTGTTTACTAAACTGAAAAATGTCTAATAAAAAAATAAAGTAACAACCATTTACAAATAATATGCATTGTGATTTAAATGAAAGCAATTGGATAATAACTACCCCCAAAAACCAAAGTATCTGCTGCCGACAAATAGCCTAGAATACCAATAACCTTCCTTAGTTCCCATATCTTTTTCTATAGCATTTATTTATTTCAACTAAACTAAACCGAAATAATTTTAAAAGAGAGACTAGATAGATATATAGATAGATATTGTTCTCATTGTTCACTATTTATTTATTTATTATTTATTGTTTAAAACATAAATTGTATAATCTTTGAATATTTAAAATATGCAATGAACTTAAACTGATTTTGATGTTTTTAATTCTATAAAATAATTCTATTTAAAATAATTATAAGGTAGGCCATTTATTTATTTATCATTTTAGGTTATAGGCTATTATAAGACACTGTTTGTTCAGCACAACATATGTATAAGTTACTTTCAGTAGGCTATTCTGTCTACATTAGCTTCATTATTTGACACTCTGTCAGTGTACTATTTCGTTCTTAATGGTACTTTATTTTTTAAACATTTTTGTCAAATAAATCGAGGGAAAGCGCGGAGGTTGAGCATTTTATCCTACAATAAGTTATGGGCTACGGCGCGTAATTTTCAGCATGTAAACTGCGTTAAGCACGCAAGAGTTCTTAAACTTGAGCGTTTATGACATGCATTGTTGATGCTGCATAATCATTTTTCGGGGTAACTTGGACATCTGGGATCTTGTTCGGGCAAGTCCGTGGGTGCTGCGTGTTAAACACATTGGGATGGAAATGAGAGTCCTCGAATCGTCCAACTAATAGACAGTTGTTCAAACCTTCGCATCCGTCCATTAAAATATACATTTATCCATACAGGGCAAAAACACAGGTCCTGACATGTCAGACCGAGACGTTTCATGTTTAATTTTAAAAGTAGTAAACCCCCCGAAAAGTTAAACCTATATCCTCGGGTATACAGTAGTATAGTTTATTCGTCTAAATAAATAAATACAACTGTAAAGCTGAGCTCTATCAAGATAATCCTCTATTCTCTATTTGAACCTTATTTACAGCAGTGATTTGCGACTGTGATGCCCCTTCTGAATGTACGTGCTGTTTATCAGCAGTTCTGCTTGTAAAATATTTGTGTTTACTTGGTATTTTTATATTTTGTTCTCTAATCCGCTGGGTTTTTCCTGAGGAGCTGCAGTGCTGAGATCGATTTAGGGGGCGGGGTCTCCGGGGCAGAGGGGCGTGGTCAGGGGCGAAGGGAGGGGAGTGTGAGATCCTGAGGGTTTAAAAGCCACAGTTTGTCCAGCTGAAAACACATTCTGACCTGAACACATCACAAGCTGACTTCTCTGTGATCATTACTTTAGATACTTTAAACACCGAAAGATCCTCGGAGGAATGAATGCCATGGACAACATGACTGCTGACTACAGCCAAGATGACTACGACGAGACAGTAAACAACTCAATGTGTGATTTTGACGAGTGGGAACCGTCATATTCGCTGATTCCTGTGCTCTACATGCTCATCTTCATCCTGGGCCTCACTGGGAACGGTGTGGTCATCTTCACCGTATGGCGGGCTCAGTCCAAGCGGAGAGCTGCAGACATCTACATTGGAAACCTGGCTCTTGCTGACCTGACCTTTGTGGTGACCCTGCCACTGTGGGCTGTCTACACCGCCCTGGGATACCACTGGCCCTTTGGCATGGCCCTCTGCAAGATCAGCAGCTATGTGGTGTTGCTCAACATGTACGCCAGTGTCTTCTGCCTCACCTGCCTGAGCCTGGACCGCTACATGGCCATTGTTCACTCCCTCACCAGCACACAGCTGCGGACCAGAGGACACATGCGGGCCTCGCTGGCCTCCATCTGGCTCCTCTCAGGTGTGCTGGCTGCACCGACGCTGCTGTTTCGCACCACGGTGCTCGACGCCATGACCAACCGCACCTCCTGCGCCATGGACTTCAGCCTGGTGGTGAGCAAACCGGGCCAGGAGATCTTTTGGATCGCCGGCCTCAGCATCTCCTCCACTGCTCTCGGCTTTCTGATCCCCCTTCTGGCCATGATGGTGTGCTACGGATTCATCGGCTGCACAGTCACACGTCACTTCAACAGCCTGCGCAAGGAGGACCAGCGCAAGCGTCGCCTGCTCAAGATCATCACCACATTGGTGGTGGTGTTTGCTGCCTGCTGGATGCCCTTTCACGTCTTGAAGACCATGGATGCCCTTTCGTACCTGAACCTTGCTCCTGACTCCTGCACCTTTCTGAAACTCCTTCTTCTGGCTCATCCCTACGCAACCTGCCTGGCGTACGTCAACAGCTGCCTCAACCCACTCCTCTACGCCTTCTTCGACCTCCGCTTCCGCTCCCAGTGCCTCTGCCTCCTCAACCTGAAGAAAGCCCTTCACGCCAGTCCTGCCAGCTCCCTTTCTTCACAGAAGACCGAGGCCCAGTCGCTAGCTACTAAGGTGTGAGGAGGTGGGTGGAAGGGTGATGCAAACAAGTCAACAACTGTTACATCCTTCACAAGAACTCAATTGTTGGGGACAAGCAGACTTTCTTTTTGTATCTGACTGTGGGAACTTGAGGAACCAGCTTCCCCTGTCCCGGGACTAAACACGGGTACTCTGTGAATCGTTCTGGTTCTGAAGAACTTGATGCAGTCTGTTTGTCCTGGAGACCACAAGCAGACCGGAGCAGACCCCCACTGACAGCTGCGCTCCAGACGTGTGGGACAGAGTTGGGGAGAACGAGCGAGGGCTTTTCTGCTTTTCTCTTAGTTGCCTCTGGAGCTTCATAGACTTACATGGAGCTGCAGGGTGGTGGGTGGTCCACGGAGGGGTTCGAGAGCAATTTATGGACTCTGTACTTTTGAAACTGTATTAGTGCATTTAACCGTGCTCTTTACCATCTTGTTTTTCTCGGTTGCTTGTTTAATTTTTTGTCCTTTAAGCACTTGCTCATAAGGGGCAGAGATAAGAACGGTGTCCAGTCTGTCTTATCTAAACCATCAAGATAGGGTGGGAGGGATGGGTGCCTTACTTGAGAAGAATTGTTGCAGCTTGATTAAAGACTTTCGAGGGGGAGGTGGGTGAGACGAAAACATGGAGGGGGTGAACTCAGACAGACAGATGGCAGTTGACAAATGTTGTCGGGGAAAGGGACGTCTGATTAATAGGTGGCAGCTTCGACAGATGAGATACTGTGCGTGTAAATGTGAGCTAATGGAATGTGTGCCAGTGAATTTTTTATTTTGACATAACCTTGTGGGAAAAAAACTGCTGTATGATGCTTTTATGCAGTACTCTATGAATAAAACCTGTATAACGAATTTCTTGTTTGTGCCTCATCCGTTAAAACTCATGGATTCAACTGGAATGTTTGTAACGTTCCATCATGTGTGGTGTTTTCCTGTTAAACGCGGGAATGAGGGTAGTTGCTTTGTCCCTTATTGTCCTCAAGTCAGTTCAAAATCAAAGCAAGTGACTGACAGGAAATGCATGTTTAAAGCTGATTTCCTTGCGTTTCTTGTTTTGTACTTTTTGTACGTCTATGTTGCATACTCAGACTCAACACTAAGGAGCAATTCATTGAGAGTATGCATGTATAAAAAAAGATCATGACCTAAAATATTAACCCCTTTGATGCCAAGTAATAAGCCTTTCAATAAATATCTTCACATATTTGGTCATTTTAAAAACCATTTCAATTAACCATTTATATAAGTTTTCCATTTTGGTTGTATTTATTTAATGCATTTAATTACTTGAATATATGAGTCATCCTTTTGGTATTTTGCCAAAAAAAAAGAAAAAAGAAATGCCTACTCTGCATATGGAGGGTCATCAGCCCCTAAACAGACCTCTGATGATTAAGCTCCCTAATAAGCTTTGGTCAGGACATAATCATTGTCAGAGAGACTGTGCTAATCTGAAGTAATTAGTGGGACTGATGTCTTCAGCATAGATTAATATCTTCATAATAAAAGGTGTGGTTATTATCAATAACATAAACAACAGAGATAAATCCAGTATGTGCATCAAGATTCAATTTAAACCACAAAAGTTGAAAACAATGAGTTCAGAACTTTATTTGCGTATATATTTACCACTTATGTAATAGTTAGAAACACAATAAAAGACAAAAAATAAAATAAAAGCATAAAAAATGAAAACATTACTTTTGAATTAAAATGTAAAAATCTTTCATTTGTAAAGACATCTCACTATTTGTGTTACATTCCTCACTCTGGATAAAATGTATCTGCTAAATGAATAAATGTAAATGTAAGAAAACACTAACAGGCAGTTGATGAACAAGTGAATTACATCTAATCTGAAGATTACCACATAATCGATATTAAATAGCAGACAGACTGAACACGCTACAGTACAGAGATTATGAGGCGGGCAAAACACATGTCTGTTGAGTGGAAACAAAAAGCAGAAACAAGAGGGAGGGACTTTAAGATAGTAGAGGAAAATGGAAAAAATAGAGGGTGTTTCTTTTATATAAATGGCCCATAGAGACAGCACAAGTGTGTTTTGTGTGTGCAGTTGCTAGTGTGTGTGTGTGGGCTAGTGACCACCTTTGTGTTTATTTTGGTTTGTTTATTTGTTTCCCGTCAGGGCTGTGAAGTGAACCATGGGTAACAGAATACAGGAAACTGTTGCCTGTCTTAGATGCCCAGTGAATTAAATATTTCCTAACAGTAGAATGTAAGCTTGTATGGATGAATGATTCAATAAGGAATGTGTAAGTGGAAGAACAACACTAGAACAGGGTCATGTGAAGCTGCTGCATGTTTCTGGTGTCTGCTGCAAACATGTTCCATATTTCTCTGCTAACAGCTGCGGTATGTGGGCACAGATCTAATGTTGGGCTCAGTATTGCCCGCAGGTGTCAAATTATACCTTGGGGTTTCAAAGAAAATCTGGACGATAATTCCAGGGACATTTTCAAAGATGCTGTAAAGATTTAGAACAGTAATTTAATCTCCCTGATAAATGTGAATTTCATGGTGTGAAAATGCATGTGTTAAATGAGCTGCTTCCTGTGCTTTAAAGCGAAACATATATATGGTAGAAGAGGCAAACCTGACTGTGTCAAGTCAAACAAAGGGAACATGAAATCAAACATCAAAAATCTTTTGTAACTCACTCCACTTAAAAAAGTTAATCGCTACACCTTTAGAACACCCTTTTGTTGCCTAAGTTACATTCCTTATTCCTTATCTTGACATTCTGCTGTCTTGTGCTTCACAATGTGTGTTTGTAATAAAAAATTCATCAAGACGTTTTAACTTCTTCGTCTTCTTTCGTCTTCCTCTAGTGATTGTTGCAACCTAGAACTATCCCTTTAATATACTCAGAGAATGAGGAAGCATTTGTGAAGCTTTGTAAATACCTTGGAACAAATCAATGTTCTGTTTATTTGAGCATCGTCTCAACGAATAACATGAGTTTTGGTGGCAGAGCAGTTTGGAAGACAGGGGCAACTGTTTGAGGAAACATGTTTGAAAACAATAATTTCTGTAAATCCATCGAGTGACACTAATGGTACAGAAATCACACACTTTTGTATTAGAGAAAAGACAGAAAACGATGAGATGATTGCTTGACCTACATCTATGTTTCGTGTTACCTCTCCCCCTTTCCTTTCCTGCCAGCTTTAATGTCACATGATTCACACATTGACAACCAACGCTTTCAATTTGATTGTAGTTCCATGAAATGCAAAGCAGTGCAACCTAAACAATCTGAAACCAGACAGCGTACACACATTATATTACACAACATTTATAGATCAGAGGTAACTGAGATTATATGTGATAATGAGGACTGAGACTGTGGAAATGGACAGAGGAGAACGAGTGGAGATGATGGTGGCTATCTATGACAGTGCAGATACTGTGAGACATCATGATCTCAGGACTCACGCAGAGAGACGACAACCACTTCAACACACAGGTAATGTAATTTATCAGTTTTGGCTCATTTTTGTAAACATTCTTTAAACTGCTCACTCTTAAAAAATAAAGGCTCCAAAAGGGGGGTTCCACAGCGATGCTATTGGAACCATTTTAGGTTCTTCAAAGAACCTTTCAGTGAACAGTTTTTAAAAGAACCATATTTCACACCTAGAGTGAAGAAGAGTTCAATAATATAAAGAACATGTTGTCCATTCCATGGATGTTAAAGGTTCTTCAGTGAAGATAAAATATTCTGAGGAATCTTTTTCCACTATATCTTTAGTGGAATAGAAAGATTTCATGGATGTTACAATTTTTTCATGTCACTTTACTGGCATTTTCATTAACTATAGATGCCAATAAAGTACCTTTTTAACCTATTTTTAAGAGTGTAAGTGCAAATGTCTGCAAAATCTAATAATAACTCATTCAAAACCTTTAATTCATATTTCAAAGCCTAGTCATAGTGTCAGTAAATTTGCCAATACCACCAAAATAAGATTTTTTTTTTTATCAGTGTTATAAGATTTTATTTGAGCTATTTAGATATTTAGCTATTTCAACAGAAGGTAAAAATTGACTGCTAAAAATGAATACTGTAGTACACAGTAGAACATTTATATTATCATTAGTAAGTAAACGGTACATTTTTGTAGAAATGTATTACATATAAAATTCATGTATCAAATTTTGTAACTCAAAAATGTAGAGCTCTCAGACCCTCCATAGACAGCAACACAGGTTTCTGGACCTGGGCACGTTGCAGTTGTGTTGCTGTCTACTGAGGGTCAGAGAGCTCTCAGATTTCATCAAAAATATCTTAATTTGTGTTCCGAAGATGAACTAAGGTGTTACGGGTTTGGAATGACATGAGGGTGAGTAATTAATGACACAATTTTCATTTTTGGGTGAACTAACCCTTTAACCTCATGTTTGTTGTCCACAGGAAGTGTCTCAGTGAAGAACAGAAAGCACAGAGCAGCTGAAGTGTGTTTGTGTCTGCTGTGTTTTCTTCTGCTGATTGCTGTAATAGTGCTGTGTGTGTGTTTCACCTCCGAGAGAAAGCAGTTACTAACTCACATCAGTAACCTGACTGAAGAAAGAGAGAAGACACTTACCAAACATGAGCAGGTACTGTACAATAACAATAACCTGACTGAAGAACGCAAGCAAATACTTTCTAAATATGAGCAGAAACTGAACCACAATAATAAATTGACTAAAGAAAGAGAGCAGATATTTACAAATAATATAAAATTAATAGCAGAGAAAGAACATTTACTGAAGGAGAACAAAATTATGACTGAAGAAAGAGAGCAGATAAAAAAGACCGGTGAACTCCAACAAGGACTTTTGGAACAAGGTAGTTCTGTGTTCATTCAAAATATTTCACCTAATTTAAATAAGTGTTGACTTAAACATCAAGTGAGAATACTGCATATGAACAAAGCTAACCTGTCTAAACTAATATCTAAACCATTCTATTAACAGATCAGCAAGAGGATCCCTTCAAATGGATTTACTACAACTTCAGTTTTTATTATATTTCATCTGAGAAGAAGAGCTGGAGTGACAGCAGCAGAGACTGTCAACAGAAAGGAGCAAATCTGGTGATCATAAACAGTTCAAAGGAACAAGTAAGTGATAAAGAAAACAGATTTTTAACTAGTAATGGTTGGTCTGTTTTTAAACATTTGAGATGTTTATGGATTATTGTTCTTTCAAAACAGGATTTTGTACAAAAGATTGCCGTTTCTGATCATTTTTGGATTGGTTTGGGAAAGATGGAGGGAGAATGGAAATGGATTGGTGGCACCATAATGGCAAATGGGTGAGAGATCACTGAATTTAACTGATCATAAGCCTGAAACCTTCTCTACAGTCAGTATCATGTAGTATTCAGAACTGACTGAAGTCTACTGAAAATAAAAGAATCTGCTTCATTGTTGTTTCAGGTACTGGATTTCTCAGTATCTGCATTCATATGGTTCATACTGTGCTCTGATTACTTCATCAGGTTGGATAGATGATAAATGTGATTATAATAAAAAATGGATCTGCAAGAGAAGAATTTTAACATAGCTCATTACGTAAAATAAATATGTACATGCAGTAAAATAAACCCATCATGTTTTGGAAAAGCAGTCACTCTGATTTGTGATTCTAACTCTATTATTGTACAGTACAGTAAGTCATTTGAAATATGACTTATGACTTTGAAAGAATTAATATAATAATATATATAGATAAATGTTATATATCTACTATATATCTAAATAATTATAGAGATCAACTCTATTAAGGTCTCTGGATATCGGTCATGAGAAAGTGTCAGTGGTCTGGTGTCTTACTTTGAAGAGGGTCTTTTAAGCAGTTTTTCCTCCCTGCTGGTCATATCAACAGCAACCAAAGCCAGCAGACAGACTGATAGTCCCTCATTCTGCTCTGTGACTAGTGATAGATGGATCACTGCTGATGTGTATTTGTCTTTCCTCATCAAGGCCTCAGACTCTTAACCACTACAATTCAATTACAGAAGCTTTCATCTACTTCATTTTCCAAAAACAGTGAACTCAACAGTATCAGGTACTCAGATCCCAAATATTTACTTTACAAAGAGGGATGCTTAAAAACAGCTTAACAGTTTTGGCAAACATAAAATTTAAACATGAAATAAAACTAAATCTGTTGTGTTCTTTATCTATTAGTTTATACATATTTGTCAAATATATCAAATACATATTTCATCAGTATGTTTAAGGCAAAGTTTTTTATGTCCTGTAATTGAATCTGTTCATCACAAATCTTGCTCTCTTGAAAAACAAAACAACAGACTTTAAAGGAGATGAGCCATTTAGTACACAATACACTCATTAACTAATAAACATCACAACATCGCATTCCTGCCCCAATGGGCAATTACAAGTCCTGCCACAAGAAGCAAAAGCCAACATAACAGTTTTGATGTAACACAATAGATCTGTCAATAACACTACAGCATGTGCTGTCTGTCCACACTTAACAGCATAATTAAAATACATATTTTGCATCCAGTCCTTGCTTGCTTTATTTAAGTCACATCAGCTAACCACAGTTGTACATCAGGGCTCGGTGCTGGGCCCACTTCTCTTCTTAATACACGCAACCTCAATGGGCCCAATCATTCAGATTTTCTTATCACTACTATGGCAGTAACACGCTCTTCCCGTCATTTCAGTCGGATGACCCCATGGTACCTGGAAAAATCTCAATTTGCCTTTCTGACAGATTGACCTAAATGAAATAACACCAATTTCAGCACAGTCTAATGAAGGCTAAGTCGTTTGTCATCCCAGACAGTCTGGAATTCAACACAACATCATCAAACAGCTTAGTTTTACAACACTAACACCACTGAGGCCAGTAAGAACCTTCAGACATAAGTAAGTCAGATTTTTTTTCTTTTTTGAAAAAAAAAAAAATTTTGTTCAGCAAGGATGCGTTAAATTGATCAAAATGGACAGTAAAGACTTTTACATTGTTACAAAAGAGTCATATTTCAAATGAATGAGGGAGAATAAGAGACTTTAAAAATCTTGAAAACATTAAAAATCATATAAACCTTTAAACAGTAGTGTACACTAAAATTACCTGGGACAAGTAAATAAAATATATATTTTTAATTTACTGGCTATTTGATTTAATATGTTTTGTGTAATGCTCTGATATTTATCCATTTTCAAGTGTCCAGATACTTTCTGGGCCTACTTTTACTGGCTGACCTATCTGGACAAGTTTGGAAATTTGTATTGCAGCGCATTATAGGTTGTAGCACTTCTCATTTATGTTGTAGAATTCCTAATTAGAAGTCACTTTGGATAAAAGCCTCTACTAAATTAATACATTTGTAAATGTAAATGTTCCTGATGGCCACAAACTGTAACCACACCTATGCAAACTGCCACACCCTTATTAATCCTTGCAATGAATATGCATTAAAACACAGTTGGACCATGCTTAAGTATTCATATGGGGTGTTGATATTGTAGCACAGCTAACGCTATTGCAGTAGATGTCATTGAAGCTTGGTCAATGAGGCTTTGTGTTGATTGCGACTGTTTTGTCACTGCCCAGGTCAATCGTGAGCACAGGAAAAGAGGTGAACTAATCCTAGAGAACTCAAAAAACACAGTCCTCCTGTCCAAATAGCTCCAAAGCTGTACATCAAGGCAGTGAAGCTCATTTTATTACACAATGGTATAAAAGTGGACAATGCGATGCTCTGGAATAATAAAGTCAATGGAAACCTCCACCCTTGTTGGTGGTTGCAATTAGCGAAATTTCAGTTTGCAAAAACAAACTGTCCGTTGTCAATAGTGTAATGATGTATGAAGCACAGATCACAAATAAGTCACTTTCAAACCAAGTAGCTTTCGTTTGTTAGCTCAGCAAATTCACTTGACTAAATTGAACGTGAGTGAAATATGCATGGGGAACTTTTCACCCTCACGTAAAACTCCTGTTGGGATTCCTATTGAAATGATTTCATCCACAAAATCTCATCAAGCAACAATGTGACCGCACCTTTAGAATAAAAAGGGAAAGACCCAGTCGAGACACAATCCATTATAAATCAAGGCAACAGAGCAAGTCAAGCAAAAATAACTCTTGAGGAAACGTGTGTGGCTTTACTAGGCCAGAACAATGGGACGAGAGGGCGGCTCAAGAAACAGCCTCATTCCAGAGGTCAGCGATGGCTACAGTAGAGGGAAACTAGTGATGACCCCCAAGGAGCTTGTGGAAGACTCGTGGCTTCCTGCCCTGGTTCATGCCTCCTGCGCCTCCTCCAGTGTGAAGAGGGGCTCTAGTGCACAGGATAGGGGTCGCAGGGCCAGAGAAGGTTGGGGGTCCAACGAGGGAAAGGTTCCTGTCCAGGGAAATCCTGTCTTTCAACCGCATCACATCGTGGTTCAGGACCCTCACTGTGTCTTCGGGCCCCTTAGGGACTGTTAGCTCAAAAATGCAGATTGTCTGACAAAGCAAGCCACACTTCCTTAACACTTTATGATTGAACTCGAGGTCATAGAGAGCATACGCCAGGAGCAGAAGAATTTCCGAACTTCAGAATCAGGCCAAAGATCATCAACACCTTCAGCATACACTTATAAGAATAAAGGTTCTTTATTGGCATTGATGGTTCCATGAAGAACCTTTAACATTCATGGAACCTTTCCATTGCACAAAAGGTTCTTTATAGTAGAAATAGAAAACTGTTAAAATGTTCTTCACATTAAAAAAAAACTGAAAGGTACTTTGAGGAACCCAAAATGGCCCCCTTTTATATTTAAGAGTGTAAGCAGCATCTTCAGAAACCTGAGGTTCATCCTGCGTGAGAAGCGAGACTAAAGACTGAATATAGTGGGTTGTAGAGGCACGTTGGCGGTATGCATGATGCGATCGCACCGGATCTATGGGTGTGAGACCAGGAGGACTCATCCTCCCTGATGAACAAAGCATCCCTTCATGAGCGGCTCTATTCTCTCCATTGTGAGCGCTGGTTTTAGGGCCGTCTCAAGCTCTCCCTCTCTCAGGCCTGTCACTGGATCTAAATGACTTCCCTGTCATCAGCTGAACCCACAGCCGGTTCAGCTGCAGGCATTCAGGCGAGCTGAGCTGACAGCTCGCTCGTGATCACAGAGGCTCACAGAGGCACATCTTAAATGGTATGCAGTAAATTAAATGAGGCTGAGCTACATTACGGCCTTAATGGGAAAACATTACCTGTCTGTCAGAACTAGAATGCCACATTGTCTAAAAGCAATGACACACTGAATATGTCTGTGTGTGTGTGTGCACCTGGTATACCCTACATAAAGTTTAGTAATACCAGTAAATTTTGACCTTGTGGGGACATTTTTGGTCCCCATTAGGAAACAAATATTTTTATATTCTTTTATCATCTTTTTTAAATAAATGTTGTTCTTTTACATTTCTTATTCATCAAAGAATCTCTTAATAGGCAAGGCAAGGCAAGTTTATTTGTATAGCACATTTCATACACAATGGTAATTCAAAGTGCTTACATAAAATAAAATAAAAAACAATAATCACAACAATAAAAAAAGGAATTAAAAAACATTGAAAATTATTTAAAAAAAATTTGATTTAAGAGATTAAAATGAATTTAAGAAAACGATTATACATATAATATAGTGCAATCAGTTCGGACATCGCACAGTGCTCATTCTATAAATGCACAGCTAAACAGATGAGTTTTGAGTCTGCATTTAAATGTGACTAATGTTTTAGCACATCTGATCTCTTTTGGAAGCTGATTCCAGCTGCGGGTGGCATAATAACTAAAAGCACATTCCCCTTTTTTGTGTGAACCCTTGGTATTTCTAAATGACTCGATCCTAATGATCTGAGTGGACTGTTAGGTTTATATTCAGTGAACATACCTGCTATGTATTTAGGTCCTAGGCAATTGAGTGATTTATAAACGAGTAAAAATACTTTAAAATCAATCCTAAATATAACTGGAAGCCAGGGTAAGGACCTGAGGACTGGTGTAATATGCTCAGATTTTCTGGTTCTAGTCAGAATTCTGGCAGCAGCGTTCTGGATGAGCTGCAGCTGTCTAATGGTCTTCTTGGGAAGGACGGTGAGGAGACCATTACAATAGTCCACCATGCTGGTGATAAAGGCATGAACAAGTTTCTCCAAGTTTTGACTGGAAACAAAACCTCTAATTCTGGCAATGTTTTTGAGATGATAGTATGCTGATTTAGTTACAGCATTGACATGACTACTGAAACTAAGGTCGGTCTCCAGAATCACACCAAGATTCTGACTTGATTTTTAGTTGTCAAACCCTAGAGTCAAGGTATGCATTCATCTTGAGAACGTCATCTTTGTTTCAAATACAATGACTCGGTTTTTTTTGTTTAACTTTTTTTTTTTTTTTTTTTTTTTTTGAAGAAAGTTTCGCACACCAAATGTTAATTTCATCAATGCATTGGCAGAGGGAGTCAATGTGGCTGTAGTCATTTGGAGATAAGGCTTGGTAAATCTGGGTATCATCTGCATAGTGTGATAGGCGATTTGGTTCTTTCTCAATATTTGACTTAGTGTGAGCATATAAAGGCTAAACAAGAGCGGTGCAAGAATAAAGCCTTGTGGGACTCCGCATGTCATAGACATCCACTTAGACTTATGCTCCCCTATACTCACATAATAACCTCTCCCTTCTAAGTATGACCTGAACCATTTAATTACCATGCCAGAAAGCCCGACCAAGTTTTCCAGTCTCTCTAGTAGTATGTTATGATCGACAGTATCAAACGCAGCACTGAGATCTAGTAGTACCAGCACTGATATTTTGCCAGATTCAGAATTTAAGCGAATATCATTTATTATCTTAATGAGTGCTGTCTCTGTGCTGTGATGCGGTCGAAAACCAGATTGAAAATTGTCCAGGTATCCATTTGAGTTTAAGTATTTGTTCAGATGATTAAAGACTACCTTTTCAATAATCTTTACTATAAAAGGAAGATTGATATTGGTCTATAGTTGCTCAATATGGTGTTATCAAGATTTCTCTTTTTCAGAAGGGGTTTAACAACTGCAGTTTTCAGGGAGTTTGGAAAAGTCCCAGAAAGAAGTGAGGCGTTCACCACTTCTAAGAGATCTGCTTCCAAACAGTTAAACACACTTTTGAAAAAAAGATGTGGGAAGTGTGTCAAGATAGCATGTTGACGATTTAAGGTGCTGTACTATTTCTTCCAAAATGTTGCTATCAATTTCTTCAAAAGCAGACATAGTATCTTCTTTTTGATATTGTGGTTGAATATGTCTAACCTCTGCATAACTTGGGGATGTGCTAATCGCCTTCCTGAAATTAATGATCTTCTCAGAAAAGAAGGAAGCAAACTCATTGCATTTGCTGTCGGAGAGCATTTCACTGGCAATCTGATTTGGGGGGTTTGTCAGTCTCTCAACGGTAGCAAAAAAGAGTGCGAGTGTTGTTTAAGTTACTGTTTATAAGTTTTGAGAAGAATGACTGTCTAGCTTTGTCTAGTTCCACATTGAAAGTACGAAGGTTGTCTTTATATATGCTATAGTGTATTTTAAGTTTCGTCTTCCGCCACATCCGCTCTGCTTTTCTGCATTGTCTTTTAATATTCTGAACTGCTGTTGATTTTCTCCAATCTGATTTCTGTCTGCCAGTCTTCCTGATGACTTTCAAAGGAGCAATGTCATCCATAACATTCTTAATTTTGAGTTAAAGGAATCAAGGGGAAGATCAACAGAGTCTGCAGAAATGATTGGTGTTAAAAATATAGCCTCCACAAATAGCACACTAGTGTTCTCGTTAAAGCATCTCTTTCTGACAGAGACAGATCTACTGTAGATTCAGTGGTAGCAGAGATCAATATGTCAAAGAAAATACAGAATTGATCAGATAGTGCTACATCCTTAATAACAAAGGATGAAATGTTTAGACCCCTACTGATCAGTAAATCTAGAGTATGTCCACGATTGTGTGTGGGTCCATGCACATGCTGAATCAGGTCAAAAGTGTTTAAAACAGTTATAATTTATTTTGTAGTTTTGTTTTCTGCATTATCTATGTGAATATTAAAATCCCCTGCAATAGCAAAACAGTCAAACTCTGAGGAAATCATTGATAGCATTTCTGTGAACTCTTCAACAAAGGCTGGAGAGTATTTTGGAGGCCTGTAAATAATGATAAACAGAATGCGTGGAGCACCTTTCAACACAATCCCTAGATATTCAAAAGACAAGTACTGACCAAATGACACTTGCTTGCATTGATAGACATCTTTAAATAGAGCAGCTACACCTCCACCTCTCCTAACAGTCCTGCAAACACTCATGAAAGTGAAGTTAGGAGGGGCTGTTTCATTGAGGACCATTGCACTGCAGCTGTCTTCTAGCCATGTTTCGTTTAGAAACATAAAATCCAGGTTGTTTGTGGTTATTAAGTCATTGATTAGAAATGATTTATTTTTTAGTGAGCGAATGTTTAAAAATGCTAACTTGATGGCATTGCATTTTGTTTCAACAGCAATATTAGTTTGATGCATAACAGGCCGCAGATTAGATAAGTCAGCCGTACGGCTTAAGAAGCCCTTAGACTTTCTATCACGTGATAAAACAGAAATAGAGAAAACTACAGGCACACTGGGTTCCCGCTTGTTCTGTAAACATTTGTGAATGTTGCTGCTATTATAGCGGGGACCCGACACATATCACAGAGCTGCTATCAGTTGTTTTTGGTTCACCTACAGCAGATGGAGGGTTTGGGCCCTGGCGTTGTGGCAGCGGCCGGAGAGCTCTCACAGGAGGAGGAAGACGAGCTGGGCCCACAGGCTTTGGTGGTTGTGGGGCCCGCCGTTTTTTAGTTGATATCTGGGGGCTTGCAGCAAAAGAGTGGGAGAGTCTGGTCCCAGCATAAACCAGTTCCTCCATTTTCTGTGAGAAGCTTAGAAGTGGAGATGTTGGAGAGAGGGATAATGTGTCTGGTGAGTGGGGCTCTGGCTCTGGTGTTTCTGGTGGCTGTGATATGTTGTCCTGGCTTCCCTGGCTGTTTTCCAGAAAGTCGTCCTTGGATGCTGAGTCTTGGAGCTGTTCTGATACGTCACAGTCTGTCTGTGATGAGCTCTGTGGGCAGGGCTCAGCCGTGATGGTGTCCATGAGCAGGGCTTGTTGTGGCTGTGTGTTATCAGTGTCCTTGTGGGATGTGTCAACCACATGATGACTCGGAAGCTGATATGAAGTCCTGTCGTCACTCATAATCTGTCCAGGTGTGTGTGTGCCATTCAAGTTGAGTAGTTTGGCACACACTACTGAAAAATGATGGAGGGAGAAGTAGATGTTGTCCCTTAGCACTCTTGCACCAAGTTTGTTTAGGTGGAGGCCATCCAGTTTAAACAGTTGTCTATGGCCCCAGAAAAGATTGAAGTTATCGATGAAATTGACTCCTTTTAAGCTGCAGATTCTTTGTAGCCATGTGTTCAGCCCAAGCAAACGTGAAAACATATTAGTTCCTCTTGCTGGGAGTGGTCCACTGATGAACGACTGAACTTTAAGTCTTCGAAGTGTTTCAGAGAGTTCACTGAAGTACTTCTTAAGGAGTTCTGACTGCTCTTTCCGAATATCATTCTTCCCCACATGGATGATGATTCGATTTGCAGTCTTGTGCTTCATTAGAATTTTCCCAAGTTCCTTGTTCAAATCAGAAACTGTTGCTTGAGGAAAGCAGAAAGTTGCTGAATTTCTGCTACTGATGTTTCTGATAATGGAGTCGCCCACTATCAGAGTCCTGGGCTCGGCTGCGCTCTGAGTTGAAAGCCGCTGTCTGCTCGACCTTGAACGCCTGTTAGTAGAGATGTTAGCTGCTGGCTGATCCGATCCATGTTTAATCACATTTGGGATTCCTCACCCACATTCATTAATGCTTCAAATCTGTTCTCAAGATGTATAGGGGGTGGTAGAATACCAGTATTCACAAGCCTTGTTATAGCCGAATCTGGGGTAGAGGATGCTACGGCAGCAATACGAGAAACTCGTGACAATCTGATGTCTCTACTGCCTTTGGGTCTCGCTCCCTGTTTGTGCCATCGATTTGTGTGACAATCAGTTTCGGCTTGTTCCTCTACACTTGGTATAAACTGTTGGGACTCACCGGCTGTATGCTGAGGGGGTCCGTGACGACGGTCTGCTGAGTGTTCTGCCTGCTTTGGAAATCCAGCAAGTAACTTTGTTTCAAGAACCGTAATCCTTTATAGAAGTTTGCAGTAGTTCATGCAGCAAGTAGATTCAACAGGAGGCATTTTCTTTCTCTTCTGTTTGAATGTGGGCAGCTGTGTTTTCCCTTCTCCGGAATGTAAGCTGCTGGCAGTGGGAGGCAAAAGTCTTCTTTTTCGTGGTATTATTCCAGTCCCAGAGAGTTTTTAGTTTTAGTGTTTGTGCCAAAAAAATGTTGTCTTGAGCACTGTGCTGATCTGCTGAAGTAAAAATCTTAGAAAAATCAAAGAAAAGTACAGAAATAGGGAGCAAAGCGCAGAGCAGTAAGCAAAAACGTCCGAATGGTAGCGAAGCCGGAACCCCCAGCAGCCGGTATCACAGTTAATAATTGTGATAATAATTGTATCACAGTTTCCACAAAAATATTAAGCAGAAAACTGTTTGAAACATTGACAATAATAATGATGATAATCATAATAATAAATGTTTTTGAGCAGCAAATATTATTATGAGATGAACGACTGGAGTAAGGATCTGAAATTCGATTGGCGATCAACCGGAATAAAATTACAAATAAATCATAAAAGTAGGATTGGAGAAAGAGTTTTCTTATTGTATTTTAAACATACATTTTGAGTTTTAAATCAGTAAACAAATGAAGCAATTGTATTATCTAAATGTGCCATCTGGGGGCAGAAGCTCTAAACTAAACTTGAAGTGTCAAGACACACACGTTGATTTAGGTGGTTTATAGGGACTCTCCATAGGCGTAATGGCTTTTATACTGTACAAACCGTATTTTCTATCGACACCAACCCTACACCTTAAAACCTACCCCTTACAGAAAACTGTGGCATATTTAATAAAATAATAATAATAATAAAATAAAAAAATTAAAACAACACAGATTTAATTGTTTTTTACTCCTTTTGAATTATGGAGGATAGGCAGTGTCATCAAAACCAACCACACCACGCACACACACACACACACACATTTCCGTTCTGACTCCTGATTAATGTGATTTGAGAATTTAATAGTGCATAAAATTACTTAATAGTTTTTTTTTTGGTTTGTGGTTTGTTGGTTTTACACTTGATCTTGTTGTCAGTACATTTATATAGTTTAGTTGAAGACTAGTCGTGTTTGAATTGTCTGGAATCAGAGTTTAATGTCCATTGAAACAGGATTCTGTTTAATGAATAAGAATATGTCCCTGTGCATGGCAAGAAAACATGAAATTTGTAAGCGTGTGTGGTTTGTGGTCAGTTCATCTTCTGCATCCGTTCTCACCGTTTCTGACCAATGTTTCAGTAAACAAGCTAATGGCTTTTATACCTCAAAAGTCGATATTGATCAAAATATGGCATCATGTGTATGTTGCTCACAAGTTCATATACTTAACTCGTCTTATTCTTGATTCCAATTTGGTCAGTGCTGAAAATGATTTTAATGATGTTGCAAAGTCTGCTCAGGTTAAGGCTTTATAGTTAAATATTTTTCATGACCCCAAACCGGACAAAGGTACAGCTAGCAGACTGAGAAGGAAATATGAGACAACCACAAATGTTCCACGATGAACCGACTTCAACTCGACACTAGGAACATCTGCGGAGGTGTCTGAGCTTGTAAATGTTGACATACTCTACAGTTTGAGCTGTAGCAACACCAGATTTCTGTTCAGTTCAGATCTTGGAGCAGTTTAAGAGACGCACGCTTGCTCTTAGCGCGCGCTTAGCTCCTACTGGCTGTATTGACCATAGTCCTTCAATATGGGGCGTGCGCCACTGTTGTTTACGACCTCTCTTACCACACCCCCAGTCGTTTCTCCACCTAAGCTTCCCTGGCCTACAGCCTCACTATTTGCGCCCCCTTCCCCCCCGCACCCGCCCCGGGCCTTCTGTCCCTCTGGCTTTCGACCCCCCTGCTTCCACCTTTCCATACTTGGGCTGTCCTCTCCTCCCCCAGACCCACTCCTGTCTGTGTTCTGTCTTCCTTATTCGTTTTCCCCCTTACACAACCTCCCCCTTTGTTGGTCTAATAAGGCTATAACTCTATAATGTCTGTGTCTAATGGTGTCTAGACACAGAAGGTCACTGATGTATAAAGTATTAGTTACCGTTTTCGAGCCCTTAACCCTCATGGTATTACCCCCCTCCTCAGATCCCGGGCCCCTTTATTGCTGTACTAACTTCTTTTTTCTTTTCCAGCCCCTCCTCTTACCCTATTCTGCCCGAAGTCACCACACTACGCTTACTCCATATTACCCTCAGATTAGCCCCTAGCTTTCCACAAATCTTTATCTTCTCTCTCTCTCTTCTCTCTTTTTGTTTGGTACTACATGTTTTGTGCTTTAGTTGTTCCCTTAGCTGGCCCCCGCATCTTTGTCCCGAAAGCTTTCGTCCCCTGTCCCATACCAAGTCTCCCTTTTCACCAGCCACGCTCCCCTTTTCTTACTTTCCCCCCCTCTTTCTTTGACACCCCACAACCACACACGCCGTTTCTTCTTTCTCTCTGGTGAACCATGTCCTACCCCTATAACAGGACCTTTCATGTTTTTTTTACCGTCCACGTCCAGTTCCGTTCCGTCTTTTTTACGTTCCCCGCCCAAACTCTCTTCCCCTTTCCCGTGATCCTGTTGGTGGTCCTCCTTATTTGCCGCTTTCCTGAAGCTACCGCATATTAGCGACATCTACCTCTCTTCCCTCGCTTTAGTACCCCTGCTCAACACTGCCTCAACAGTATTTCTCGCAGTAGGCACACTAGTTTTTTTCTATTCAATCTCTGTCTTTTATGAAGTACAAGAAGCTGGTCACACCACCCCCTTTTACACCACCCCGACACTCAGGAACAGCCAGCCCTAGGACGACGGCATCCACTCACCACACGTGACAAATCTACAGTTGTTATCCAGTTAAATCCACGGGTGACACAAGACGGGGTTATTTGTGATGAGGGACAGAAGGCTGGTGGAGAAAAACATGATTTTTCAAAGCAGAACCAAAGGCACTGGGGGTAATGCATTGAATGATGAATTATAAATATATGATGTATGGTTTGGATCTGGTTAATTAATATGTCTAGATCGCTGTTGTTTCCCCCCCCCCCTTTCTTTTTTTTTTTCGACTTTGCCCTCACGCCCCACCATCCCCCCCCCCCTCCTTTCTTATTGTTGTTGACACCCACCCCCCCCACACCCCCACCCCCCCCACCCCACCCCACCCCACCCCCTCCCCTTGGTCCAACACAACCACTGCCCCCCCCCTCATCGACTTGAACCCCTCCATACTAATACCCCATCTAGCCCGACTTACAGACTTCATGGTTGGACACGCAATGCTTCGCGACTTTCTTGGTATTGTACTCAGCACCAGTGTCCCTGATTACAATTACTATGCTGTTCTTGAATATAGTGGCATAACCTACTGGGGATCCCTTGTTGTAAGTTTAATTTAATGGTTTTGCTTTTTTGCTTCTCATTTCCAGAATCTTTGAAATGTCCTGTGTTTCCTTCTCATTCCATCAGTGCTGGATCTCTGTCTGTTGCTGCACAGAATAAACTTCATCCGTGTCTGGTATGTACAAATCAACCCCCAATTCAGCCCATTATAACTCTTTAATTGTAAAATAGTTTTTAATGTATTTTCACACTATCACATTTTCACATTATCTGTTGTAACTTTAGGATGTCACAATACCAAGTAATCATGTAAGTTTACATCCTCAGGTATGCACAATGTATGCAATATTTTGCATTCGTGTTTAATATGCATTCATTTGTTTTTAGTTTGTTATTACTGTGTCAACTGCAATTGCTTGTGTGTGTGTGTTCTGATTGTTGAGATGCTCTGATAACTAGCTCAAAATACCTGCTTCAATACAATTTTTGAAGTATTTTATTTTGTGGATCGTTGTAATATTGGCATTCACCATCCTTCAGTTTATCATCTCCATCTGTATCTCAACATTTGCCTGCAAAGCCATCAGCTAAACTGACACTACAGTAGTAAATGTGACACTAAACCAGCTAAATGATTTAGAGATGATGTTATTACTCCCATTACCAGGGTGGCAGCCAGTCATTTGCGTTGAAGTCAATTGAGAGAACGATGCAACTCCACTGAACAAGCCACAACCAAAGTTAAAGCTATTAGAATGAAAAGGAATGCAATAAAGCAATGTTTCATGGTAAACTGCCTTTAGTGCACATAATACTGTATGAAATGGGTATAAGAATATAACATAGCATGCGTTATTGCTTTTCTCTTTATAATTTAGCAAAGACAGTACAACCTAAAAAAGGTCTGTATGGTGTGTGGCTCTTATTAGCAGAATTAAAACTGAGTCTCTTCTGTACTAACATACAACAACTTGTCTGTTGCTTCTCATGAAAAATGAGTCACAGTGAAGAGATCAAAGGCCGCAGGAAAATAATGTGTTACAGTGTTGTATTCATGCATATACGATAATTATACTAATGCATCTGTCCCAACGGTTTGACATGGAGAAAAATGGTGTTAACCAAGTTTCTGAATGAGTATATTCTTAATGTATTTTAAGACCAGTGTTGGGGGTAACACATTACAAGTAGTGTGAGTTATGTAATCGGATTACTTTTTTCCAAGTAACTTTTCTCCACACAATCACTGTTTGTGTTTTGTGACCAGCGTCCCGAGGCTTCATCAGCGTCGCCCTGGAAACAAGCGAGGAGCACCTGGCCATCATCATCACAGGCTGATTGGTCACAGCTGCACCTCATTAGGCGGCGGCTTCATAAGCCACGCAAGCCCTGCCATCGAGGAGATTCCTCCATGAGACTTAGCACTAACGTGCCCTCTCATTTCCCCCCCACAGGAGCACTGCATGGACCCTCTGCACTGGGAAGACGGAAGTGAGCACTCACGGCACCGGAGCATCTACCTGGACCTTTCTCACTAGCACACCTCACCCCAATAAATCCACCCTCTGGGGTATTGATTGAGATCTCTTGTCGTGTGATTCTTCACCCCGTTACAGTTTGTGTAGTAAATTGGTTGTCATGGTGGTTCATCAAGATGTTTAGGTGTGTGCCATTATCACCCCTACTTAAGTTCAGTTCTTTTAGTGTTTGATTGTTGGGTCTCGTCTCTGTGTAGTTGTGGTAAATGTACTGTTGGACTTACCCTGTGGCATATTAAAGCCTGTTTACCTTCATCTTATTTGTGCATTTTGTCTCTCGTCTCTCAGTCCATGGCACATTAGTTTTTAATTTACAGGAAAAATGTCAAGAAGTCAACTTATCAAATAAGTAATGACAGCTACTTTGTTTTGCCATTTATTGACTGACAGCTCTTCTGTCCCCATGTTGAGAGAAATCAGGAGTACGTCTAGAGGCGTTGTGTGAACATGGTGCTTCCTGTAGCTCTAGACCAGGGGTGGCGAATGTCGGTCCTGGAGAACCGCAGCCCTGCAGAGTTTTGCTTCAACCCTAATCAAACACACCTGAACAAGCTAATCAAGGTCTGAACGGTTACTAGGAGGCTACAGGCAGGTGAGTTTTAATTAGGGTTGGAGCTGAACTCTGCAGGGCTGCGGCTCTCCAGGACCGGAGTTCGCCACCCCTGCTCTAGACTAAATGTGAACATGCACTTGCACAAAAACAAATTCAGTATTCCTCAAAATGAATCAAAACAGTCAAACGCAAACTCAGAATATGATGCAAACCTGCAATAATTCAATGTTAAGTAAAAGAAATATCCTTCATTTAATCCCATTTTAATAATCAATGTGTTCACTGCTGACCAGCGACGATCCAATTCCACCATAATAATAAAACAATATATTGCTGAAGAGTGTTGAACTTTCTTTTCTTGCATCTTTTGCAGTTCAGAATAGCAGCACAGCTGAAAAGTTAGTTTGAGCTGCAGTCTCTACTGTACAGATATGTCTTTACATTTCCTTCCTCTTGAGGCTTTTTCAATTCACTTTAAGTGTGAAAGTTCTATTACATTTGCCAAAAGTGCATTTAAAAAAATCAAACATGCAATCCCAGCCCAGATGAGAAAACGTAAGGTAACGCATTACTTTCCATAAAAATAAGTAACACAATTAGTTACTTTTTTTAAGGAGTAATGCAATATTGTAATTGTAAGACACACACACTAAACTTTTTACAGATATTTGTTCACAAATTTCTATAATTTATATGCTACCTTGTAGTTTTTATTAGAATTTCAGAAGGAAGAGTGTTACATAATCATTAAAAGTATAAAGCAAGTTCATATGAACATATCAAGCTCCTCCTTAACAGTTCTTCACAGAGCACACAAAGATCACAAGAGCGATCAGACATCCTCATCAACACAACTCATTTCACTTCAGGTAAAATATTTCATGCATCCATTAACATCTATGATTAGTTTAATTGAAGTCTATATTTATATACACACTGTGAAATACATCAATTCAAAATCAACCATCTTTTGAATTTTGTGATCTTTCACACCAGTGATTGTTTTAGTGTAAGTTTTTGCTCATTTACTGTTATATTTTGCTATATGTCAAAAATACTCTATACATTTTTTAAGTGTTTCTCAGACAATCAAATGATTATGATATGAGTGAGAGTGACAACATTTTTAGCTGTCCTCTTTTTTACTTATTACATTGCAAGCTAGTGTAAGCCTTAGAAACATTCTTGATTTAGAAAACCTTGCAGTATGCCAGTTTTATGTCACTCTAGAAAAGAGTATCAGATAATGTTTTAAATATTAATGCAGATGTACTGTACATGAAAAGCAGAGAAAATGAACAGTAAATGAATTGTAAACTGCAGAATTTTAATGCTTAAAGGGTAAGTTGAGGGTAACTTAAACATGCTCCCATTGGGTTCTATATTTAGGAAGCATGGTCTGTCTTTCCATTTCTATGCAGATGACACTCAAATCTATCTGCCCTTAAAACAGAGTTCAAATGGTCTGGAAGCACTTATGTCTTGCCTGTCTGATGTGAAAGTCTGGTTGTCTTTCAATTTTCTTAATTTCAATGAGAGTAAAACTGAAATAATTGTGTTTGGTCTGTCGGATTCTCGTAGTACACCGAAAGTAAATCTTACCGATTTAACCTCTTCCGTGAAGCCTTGGGTAAAAAATCTGGGTGTTATTTTTGATGATGGTTTAAAATTTGATAAACAGATAAATACGGTGGTCAAGTCCTGCTTTTTTCAGCTTTGACCTAGCGAAAGTAAAAACCTATTTTGTCTAGTAAAAATTTTTAAAAAGTAATTCATGCTTTTATTACATCTAGATTAGACTACTGCAATTTGCAGTATTTTGGGATTGGTCAGTCAGCCCTATCCCGCTTGCAGATAGTTCAAAATGCAGCTGCAAGGCTTTTAACAAGTACCAAAAAACGGGATCATATTACACAAGTTTTACGTTCTCTGCACTGGTTGCCTGTGTGCTATCTAGTTAATTTCTTAGTGTTTAAATCATTAAATGGTTTGGCCCCTGCTTATTTATCTGATTTATTGACTGAACATCGGCCCCTCTTGTCTCTCCGGTCGTCCAACCAGAGATTATTATGCATCCCAAAGTCAAAGCTTAAATGCAGGGGTGACTGCGCTTTCTCAGTTGCTGCCCCACTGTATTAGATATGCACCTTCACTATCTGTTTTTAAATCCATGTTGAAAACCTACCTTTTTGACTTGGCTTTTTATCAATGAGAACTTTCTACTGTACTGTTTCTTTTAGTAATTATTTTGTATTGTCTTATTGAAATGTTTTTATTGTGCAGCACATTGGTCAACCCACGGTTGTGTTTAATAGTGCTATATAAATAAAATTGACATTGACAAGTTCATCCCAAAATGAAAAATTTGTCATTACTCACCCTCATGTCGTTCCAAAACCTGTAAGACCTTCGTTCATCTTCAAAAATTAAGATATTTTTGCTGAAATCTGAGAGCTTTCTGAGCCTCCATAGACAGCAACACAACTGACACTTTCAAGGTCCAGAAAGGTAGTAAGGACATCATTAAATTATCCATGTGACATCAGTGGTTCAACCGTAATTTTTATGAAGCTACTAGAGCTACACCATTTAAGTCAGTTTCTTTCTTCTGTTGAACACAAAAGGTATAGTATTTTTATTTTTATTGAAGGTATAGTACCGGTATTAGTTTTTTTCCACGCCAATGGTCACCGGCAACTGTTTGATTACCAACATTCTTAAACATCTTTGTATTCAGCAGAAGAAAGAAACTGATGTAAATTATGTAAATGATGACAGAATTCTCATTTTTGGGTGAACTATTCCACTAATTCCAGGTGAAATCTTTGCCTAGAATGGAAAGCAGCAAGGTCATATCAACTGACAAAGCTACAGTTATCATCCAAGTCAATCCACAGGTGGCACAACATACTGTTATTTCTGAGGATGGACAGGAGACCGGAGGAGCATATCACAATACGGCTCTTACAGAATTTGTCAGAGCACAACCAAAGGCACTGGGGGTAATGCATTTAATGATTCATCATAATTATGATTGATTTTAGGAATACTTTTAGTATCTAACTTTCTTCTGTGATAAAATAGAATTTTTTTTGTCATAAGTCCTTAAGTGAATAGATGTGTGCATTTCTGTTTATTTTTAGACTGTAGTGCATAAAACATTACAATACTGTAGATTTCCTTTGAGTGTGTTTGTCCAAACATGAATGATAATGTTATTAAAAACAAACAAACATTTGACCCTTTTCTGCCCTGTTTAGACTGTCCAGATAATGACTGGAGTGATGGTTTTCCTATTTGGTATTGTACGCACCAGTAACTACAATTACGGTTACCCTATATCTGTCATTACTGGCATAACCTACTGGGGATCCCTTATTGTAAGTTTCAGTCAGTCATGTTTGACGTTACGTTACGAATTGGGATCTCCCCTGACAGCCTAACCATCTTCGAGCGTAACAAAACAACCCAATGGATATGGGAAATTTGCATTGCACACCCCACCCTGCAAAGCAGGTATACGGAAGAGCGCAGGCAATCGCACATTCAGCTTTTCGCTTTGGAGCTAAGCGTTTGTGCTTTAAGTCATCATCTGATAGTGTCGAGTGTACGAGCATTTAAAAGCTCTTTATACAAGTGTGGGTGTGATGGCGTGTCAGCAGTGGTAGAAATCTTTACTGTATTTCCTGCTTCTGCTCCAGCCTTTCAAAAAAAGAGCCTCTTTGCACGCTGCAGATTGGAAACAGCCTGTCAGTTGTGCTGTGACGTTCCCCTGGGCACTTTAGCACTTAAAACAAAAAGAGCAGTTTCCCTAAAAGAGTGACACATTGTGACATTGCATCTTTTTAAAGATGTCATTAAACATCATTTACAGACTGTTATTCCTGGCCCCATTTGACAGTCATGATCACTGTCTTGCGTGCCTGGGCTTAAAGCACGCTGAGCTGGCTTTCGTGGATGAGTCATGTTCCCATTGTGTGAAGATAACCATCCCGATGTTGTGGTCAAAACTTGAGTGCCTCAAACGAAGTGGAGTCCCTCTGCTACACCCCGACCTAGATCCTCCTTACGGGGGAGGACTACTTCAGCGATTAGCCAGGGTGGCCTGAGGATCACAGTAAGGGCTCCCCTGCCGAGTACAACTCCGTGGGCCCCTCACTTACCTCTAGTAAGCTGTGGAGCTTCCAGATGTGGTTGTTGGTTCTTCTCACGGGGGACCCAGCATCTCATTCGGGGCTCTGGAGGAGGACAGGATGTCGATCGCTGCATCAGAGGGCGAACTGGAACGCTTTGGAGAGGAAAATTCGGCTACGCTACTGCCCTCCGGGACAGTAGCAAGGACTGAATCGGATCCAGAGATGATGGCTATGCTTTCCCGGGCCACTGAGAGTGTCGGGCTCGAGTGGAGGCCTTCTCCATCTCCTGAACATTCGAGGCTGGACGATTGGCACATGGGGGTGCGCTGTGGACCGTCACATTGCATCAATCCCGGTACGTTTCTTTGCGGAAGTGCATGACAAGTTCACTATGTCGTGGAAAGCACCTTTTGCTAGGCTAGGTTCCCACATGTTGTGATTCACCTTTGGGTGTCCCCATATGTGTATTCTTCCACGGTACAGCTTACCTCATAGTGAGCCCATGTCTTTTCCTGGCAGAGCTGCTCTGCTGTCTCTGCCTGGTATTGATTTCACCCGAGCTAGGCTGGGTCTACCACAAAGACCTTCCATATGTAGCACTGTCCTGATTGGCCAGTACATGTGTATAATTTCGGCATAATACCTCCTACATGCAGGATGTGGTCTCCATAGTGCTCTCTTACAGGGGTACACTTTCCCAGTGTTATCCAAATGTCTCACTGTACGGAACAGCAGTGATGGACAATTCTCTGTCTAGCAATGTTTAATGGGTGTGGGGGGGTGTGCTGGAGTACGCAGGGCGACGAGAAAGGGTAGCAAAATAGTGGCGCTTTGGTAGGGAGACCATTTCATAAGGCGTTATGAGAACTGAAGGAGGGAACGAGACGTGCGTCCGTGGATAAATGATGGAAAAAAAAAACTGAGAAAATATCGCAAATCTCAAAGCCAATATAATTGCAGAGTGGAAAAAAGAGGGTTGGGATCTCGAGAGAAGATACACAATTTATCAGTAGATATGAAATATGTCTATGTTCAATAATTAAGGGAACGAGGGTGTAAGAATAAAAGAGAAATTTAATTTATGGTTTTAGGTATAGATTCTGATTTTAATTTATAGAATGAACGTGAAATGTAAAGTGTTTATCAAGTAATAAGTGTGGTTATGGAGTTGTGAAGAATAAATTATGGGGGGGGGAGTAATAAATGTATGAAAAATGGGTGTGTAATTGGGAGGATTAATAAAGTAGTATTAAATTAATTTTGAATTTATAAAATAGAAAAAAGAAAGTTTATATATTGTTTTGAGTCAGTAAGAATGATGAGTAGGGGAAAAGGGGGGTAAAGGTATTTTAATTACAAGGAGAAAAAAATTAAAAAATTATGTGGAAAAAATTTTAAGGGATTTACAGCTATTGGTAATCAGAATTGAAAAGAATAAAGGAAAGAGGATTTATGTAATCATTTAAAAGTGTAGTTGAAAATGGAATTTAGGTGTGATAAGAATTTGATCAGTTTCAATTTAAAGGTAAAAGGAAGAAATGTAAATTTCAAGTATTAAAAGAAATAGAAGTAATAAATTGTATTTTGGACTTTTTTGTACTATCTTTTTTTCATTTTATATCTTAGTGTGTACGGTGTTTTTTCGTGTATTTAATTCTGTCTTTTGTGTGTTTTTTCTGGGGGGTTTTCTGTTTGCTCGTGTTGCTGGCGCTTGTTTTTTGGCGGTTGGGTTGTTTTTTCTTGTTTGGTTGTTTGTGGTTCTCCTCTTATTTGTTGTTTTTACCTTCTTTTTTTGTTTTCTTTTTTCATTTTTTTTCTTTCTTTTTTTTTCTTTTTTTTTTTTCTTTTTTTGTTTCTTGATGCTTCTTTTTCTTTCCTTCTTCTTCCTTTCTTTCTTTCTTTTGTTTTTTGTTCTTTTTTCTGTTTTTTTTTTCCTTTTTTCTTTCTTTACTTTTTCCCTCCTTTCCCTTTCATTTTTTCCTCTTTTTCTTCATTGCCTTTTCTTCTTCCTTTTTTATCTTGCCCTTTTTATCTAGCTCCCTTCTCTTTTTTTTTTTTCTTTCCTTTTTATCTTTTTTGTCTTTCTTTTTTCTTTCATTTTTTTTTTTTTTTTTCTCTCCTTTTTTTTTTTTCTATTTTTTCTTCCTCTTTCTTCCCCCTCCCTTTTTTTCTTCTCTTTATCATCCTTCCCCCTTTTCTCTTTTTTCCACTACAACTTCACACACCCATTACACATAAACACACCACAACCCCACAAACATCATCTCCACACTTTCTACTAACGTAACAGTTGATCTCCATAACAACACCCGTTTGCGGTCAACACGGACAACACACCACCCCATTTTCTAAACCTACTTTTAAATATCTTTTACATACCGTACCACCTATTCTCAAAAACACCGGAACCCTACCGGCTATCCACCACAACACATCACAATATAACCACCGCATCATTTATCCAAAACTAGTCCACAACCCCAAACCCCCACCAAGCATTAGTAAGATAGACAACTAAAATAATAATTGAAACCACAGACAACATTTTCAAACCAAAACCCAGCCAAACAGCAAACCTTTACCCAGGTCCTCCGCTAATATACACAACAGACACAATTCAGCATACCAGTATCTAAAACGTACGCACCACGCACAACAAACCAAACAAATATCAGAACACCACTCCTAATATACAAAAGAACAACAGACAACGCTACTTGCGCGAACACAACCGACACAAACACAAACACAACAAACAACCACACACCCCAGAAAACCCACAACCACAACAACCCAGAACCAACCCACCAAAAAAGCAGAGCACAAAAATACAGAATTCTGGACAGCCCCCAACTCCTTGCAACAATTCCCATACTCACCCTGACACAACAGACATCCCATAACAAACACGTACCTGAACATGTCCAGGTTCGGATGGTAAAAACGAGCGCGAGGAACCAAGACCAGCCCCAATAACCCCCTCTATAGGTCTATCAGAAAACACAGAAAAAAAACTAGAGATATAACATAAGAGACGAATAATAAGTAAGGACAATCACGACTGGCAGGCACCATTCACACAAAAAGAAAAGTCACAGAGTTTTTGTGAAGCCACTCCTTCGTTATTTTTGCTGTGTGCTTAGGGTAATTGTCTTGTTGGAAGGTAAAACTTCGGCCCAGTCTGAGGTCCTGAGCAATCTAGGAGAAGGTTTTCATCCAGGATATCCATGTACTTGGCCGCATTCATCTTTCCCCCGATTGCAACCAGTCGTCCTGTCCCTGCAGCTGAAAAAAAACCCCACAGCATGATGCTGCCACCACCAAACTTCACTGTTGGGACTGTATTGGACAGGTGTTGAGCAGTGCCTGTTTTCTCCACAAATACCGCTTAGAATTAAGGCCAAAAAGTTCTATCTTGGTTTCATCAGACCAGATAATCTTATTTCTCATCATCTTGGAGTCATTCAGGTGTTTTTTAGCAAACTCCATGCGGGCTCCTACGTACACTGGCTCTTAGGAACATCAGTACACGCAGAAAAAAAAAATTTTTTTTTGTAACCTTGGCCAGTCTGTGACTTGCCACAATTCTGTCTACTGAGGCTCTTAGGCAGCCAGTTCAGTTGACCTCATGATTATTTACTCGTGACATGCACTGTGCGCGGTAGTAAGGTCTTATATGAAAGGTGTGGGCTTATTATCAAGGTCCAATCAGTTATAATCAACACCGCTGGACTCAAATGAGGGGTAGAGAACAATCTCCAGATGATCAGAAGAAATGGACAGCACTGAGTTAAATATATGAGTGTCACAGAAAAGGGTCTGAATACTTAGGACCATGATATTTCAGTTTTTCTTTTTTAATAAATCTGCAAAAATGTCAACAATTCTGTGTTTTTCTGTCAATATGGGGTGCTGTGTGTACATTAATGAGGAAAAAAAATTAACTTAAATGATTTTAGCAATGGCTGCAATATAACAAAGAGTGAAAAAATTAAGGGGGTCTGAATACTTTCCGTACCCACTGTATCGGATACATTTCTATGTATGTATTTGCAATACTGTATAAAGACATTGGTTGAATACGGGACTACGAATAAATGAGGGATTATTACAAGTGAGTTAGACCCCATCAGCCTGCCATCTAGAGTTTCATGACAGAATTTTGGATTTATGCTACATACAGTAAAACATATCTTATTTACTCCTAAATAAAATACAACATCACGCTTTATTGTACACTACTTTTTCACTCTGCTAGACTGTTGAAGTATGTGACAATTTTCCGTTTGTTATTCCTCATATATAGCTTATAAAATAATCATTATAGTGTGTGGATGTTAGTAAAATGAAAACGGATAGGTCTGAATCTCTTCTGTACTAACATATCTTGTCTGTTACTTCCCAGGGAAACTGAGTCACAGTGAGGAGATCCTACCGTTAAAAGGCTGCAAGGAATGAATAACTCATATTGTTGCTTCTGTTGACTCAAGCCATTTTATTTTATTTTATAAGTGTTACAGAACTGAACAGAAAAAAAGATAACTGAGAATTAAAAGTACATTAAATGATTTGTTTATTGACACAGACACCTTTGTGTCTCTGGTGTCTTTTATTATTTTAAACTAAAACAGTAATAATAATAAAATATATATACAACTTTTGCTGCTGCTGTTGACTTAATAGAGCATAAAACCATCATTAAGGTCCTTGCCCACTGAGGCCGAAATTTTCATATGTGTTTTTTCATATTCGTCATCCTTTCCTATCAAAATTAGTGCTGGCTGAGAGTCACTGGGTTAGAAAGATTGACAAACCCTGTACTAAAGGACCGAGAGAGACAAACAGTCTAACTCTATCTATCAAATACAATGCAAATGGTATCAGACATGTTCTTTGAAACAAGAACGTAATAGTCCCTGACTGTAATCCCTCATAATGACACACTTTGAAAACAATGGCAATCAACATTTTGTCAAAGGTCATATGAAAGCATCCAGATGCAGAGTGCACTTAGAAAGCAATTAAATGCTCTAAAATGTTCTTTTGCTGCTTTCAACAGTTGGATACTGTTGGTGTAAAACATCTCTTGTCTGCAAAAATAACAATATGCCACACACACACACTGCCACACACACACACACACACACACACGCACACACACACAGGTTTGTGGGGACATCCCATAGGTGTAATGGTTTTTTATCTGTACAGGAACGTAATTCTGTTGCCTAACCCAACTCCTACCCTAAACCTACCCCTTACAGGAAACTTTGTGCTATTTCAGATTTTCAGTACACTCCATTCTGTGTGATTTATAAGCGTTTTGAAAAGTGGGGACATGGGGTAATGTCCTGAAAAGTCACCTTCTCCTTGTAATACATATGTCATACCTTTGTTATTATACAAATGTATGTCCTCATTTGTCACAAAAACGCGCACACACAGACACACACACACACACACACACACTTCCAGACAGGTGTAAGAACCATCATCTGGTGTCAAAACTAGCAACATGCATCATTATATCAGTGCACTAAAGAACAACTGCTTAATTTAGATGTGAATGCCTCTGTTTTCTCTACATTTCAGCACTGACTTGTGTCTCAGTCTAATCCAGAGGTACCAATTACACCCCCTTGTGAAAAGTCCAGTTTATAAACTGGTAACTGTGCTTTTGGAACATGGTTTAGTTGGTAAGCTGGATATAGGCCTATTTGCTGGACCAAAATATAGTACTAATGAGCTACCATGTCTAAATACTAGATATTGTTTCTGGTTCAGGATGATATAGCTACCAACTTGTAGGCTAGCAGCTAGAAAATGTTGTCATCATTTAGGCTACTAGCATTTTCACAAAACAGAATGTGTTTTGAAAGATGTCTTGACCATACAATGAAAGTAAACGGTGTCCAGTGTTGTTTGGACCTCAGCATTATTCGACATGAGAGAGAGTAAACGACAGATTTGTCATTGTTGGTGAATTATCCCTTTAAACGTGATTTCCCAGCAGAGTTGTTAAATTAACACAGGTAATATAATAAGCCTGTATAAATTGCAAATCAAATATCAATATATCGTATTGTCCAGATTCAGATTAAATATTATTTACGAGTTTATGAAAACTCGCCACTTAAAGGGGTCATATGATGCTGCTTAAAAGAACATTATTTTGTGTATTTGGTGTAATGAAATGTGTTTATGCGGTTTAAGGTAAAAAAAAACGTATTATTTTCCACATACTGTACATTATTGTTTCTCCTCTATGCCCAGCCTTTCTGAAACGCATTGATTTTTACAAAGCTCATCGGTCTGAAAAGCGAGGTGTGCTGTGATTGGCCAGCTATCCAGTGTGTTGTGATTGGCTGAATACCTCAAGCGCGAGACGGAAATGTTAATACGACCTTAAACCACATTGTTGATGCCGTCGGCAGAGAGCAACGGGAGACAAAAACATGAAAACCCATTATAAACAAGGCATTTGTTGCATCCAGTGGGGACATAATTACGGATTATAATGACTTATACTGTCTTTTTACACGTTGCATCACGCCGCATAAACATAAAACCATGTCTGCATTTGTGATCGGAGAAATGACACACAACAAGCCCTACTCTACACTGCCAAAAAAACTCATGTTTGAATCGTCAGTGGCAAATCCTTAAAATGAAAATTTACTTACAGTCTGTGAGTCAGAACATCTGGCATTGTAGTCTACTCTTCCAGGATAGGAAACAGTCCTCCATAAAATGTGCGCACACATCTGAATATTTGGGTTGAACTGTTCTGGAAAGTGTTGTAAATTACACTTAAAACCATGGATTATAGTTGTGGCCTCTTTTGGAAGACCAAACAAAGTCGTTTCACATGGCGGGCTTGAGTGAGGTCAGCGGCGGATCGACGAAGGCCGCTTGCTGGGGCAACCACATGTGACGACCCCGGGCTGGACTCCGCTTCGTCCACGGTGAAAGCCGATCCGGCGATCCACAGCAAGTGTGGGTATTTCAGCGGGAGACCAGCACGGATTTCAGCTCCAGGAATGACAAAGCGGCTATCTCCTCTTTGGAAGGCCAAACAAAGTAGTTTCGCTTTCACAACGAAACACAGTGTCTTCACGACATGGCGGCGGCGGCAACAAAACTACAGCGAGAATAAAAGTTACGCCTTCTTTCTTTGCATGAACATTTGGGCGGCGTTATGCAAATCTTCCCACATAGTGACATAGATATGTGGGGGCGTGTTAGAACGAGCCATTTTAGGTAGGCGTGGTTGAGTCTTAACTTTTATAAAGAATATCTTGTTGGATTTGAGACTTTAGTCTTTGCACTTTACAGATCTTCTTTATGCACCAAAAACTTGTAACACTCCAAAGAGAAAGAAAAAAATTGAAATTGCATCATATGACCCCTTTAAAGGATTGAGTTTGACTGAGTTTATATGTTGGGAAACAGCGCCACCTGCGGGTCAACCTACAATTTAAACACGTGTGGCTTTTATGGCAGTGAAGCTGTTGAACTGCAGGAAGTATAGCCTACTTTTCTACTACTTTAAACGTTTTCCCCAGCATGTGTCTTATTATTATGATTGATTTTTTTTTTTTTGGTCGATCCCTACTCTTTCTGGATCCATGAGGATATAAGTAAAAATGTATGGTTTTGTCTTTATTCATGCCAAACAACTTGTGTGGCCAAACAAAAAGTGACCTTCATACAAGTAGTCTATAGAACAATGACATATGTAATCAAAACAGTAATAAAATAAAAACCAAAAGCCAGCAAAAAGAAACATTTAGGCCTATATAAGTTTAAGAATTGAATGTAATGCTTGACTTTTCAAAGATTTGTTTTATGCCCATCAAAGACAAAATATAGGAATTATATTTTTAGAAAGATTAACAGTAATGGATCCTTACCCCAAAATTTGTATTCATGAATTAAAAATGCATACACAATACATAAACAATGTACGAGAATATAAAGAAAAATATTAAATATGTTTAAGCATAGATGTTTTTTCCTAAAAGCTTTCATACAAACACATTCACAAAACAGATGTACAATTGTCTCTTCTGTCACAGAAAGAGCTTTTTTCCCCTCAATATTTTTAAATATACTTATTAAGTGTGCTATTACATGGGTAAATTTTAAAGGCCTACGTGACAAGGGTATATTTATTATATGTGACCCTGGAGCACAAACAGTCATAAGTAGCACAGGTATATTTGTTGCAATAGCCAACAATACATTGTATGGGTTAAAATTATCGAGTTTCTTCTAGGCAAAAAAATTGAATGCATTAGGAAATTAATTAAAGATGTTCTATGAAGATATTTTGTGCCTATACCGTAAATATATTAAAACTAAATTTTTGAAAACTTTAAAGGCAATTTTCTCAATATTTGTATTTTTTTGCACCCTCCAGATTTTCAAATAGTTGTATCTCGGCTAAATATGGTCCTATCATAACAAACCATACATCAACGGAAAGCTTGTTATTCGGCTTTCAGATGATGTATAAATCTCAATTTTGAAAAATTGACCCTTATGACTGGTTTTGCAGTTCAGGATCACATATATTACAAGGGTAAATTATTTTCTTTTATCTTGTTTGTTAATAGATATTTGTGGGGAAAGACCAAACCAAATGACAGTTACTGTATAACTGCATCCATTGAAAAGATGATGCTGGGATAGGTTTAATTTGTCATCAGTAGTAAGAGTTTCCTCTATTGAGCAATAATAATTCCTCTGCGCTTCCCCCCGCCCAGTGGAGGAGTCCGGAACTACATGAAATAATTGTGCTGACCATTAGTTTTATATCAATCTTGTGTTCAGGTTATTTTGTATTGATTTAGTAATATGTACATAGACAAAAGAATGCATTATTATTTCTAGTTTTATCTTTATTTAATCAAATTAGTGAAAATAAATCCTCTGGCCTAAATTGTAGTTAATATTTTGTTCACCACTATTAGGTAATATGTAGCCTAAGTCATAATAAACATTTTAAGCAATAAACATAGTTTTTATGATTCTCACATTTTTCCAAACGTAGGCTAAATGTTATCTGCACACGTGATAATGACATAGCAATCTCTTTGAACAACAACATACACACCGTCCGTCACATTACTAAATGAACAGTGGATTGTTTGTTAGCTTCTTTTTCTTAGAAAAACATTAGTTTAGATCATGCAAATAACAGCTCACCTCAATAACAAGAGACACTTCCTTCTGTCTGAGCAATGTGTTGCAATGCTGGAGGCATGTCTGAACAAGTGAAACTAAAAGAGGGTTACAAGAAAAGGAATGTTTTCTTGTCATTGAATTTGTATATTTGATCACCTGATGAGGCTGGAAACTCCATTACGAACAAAACCACAATGATGTTAGGGAATTTGAAAGACAGATTAATCAATAAAATGAACTGAGTTAGAACTTGTGATAGCCCACACCTTAATTTTTCTCGACCCATATCACAAAATCTCTTCTTAACAGATTCAATGAATGGCAGTTTTGAGGTTCATTGACCTTTGTGTCACTGGAAAATAATGATCTGATATTGTATTATGCAACATATCAAAGTTTCTGTGTGTCTGTTTGTTCATAACGGATTTGTGGACATTAATGTTTCTATTTGTGCATCAAAATTGTTGTTTTCAATTTGAAGTAAAAAGATAATTCCATCAGTAATTCCTAGATGTACAGTTCAGAACATGGTATGTGACCATCATACAGCTATGAGTGGAATCCTCCTTGTGACTTCCCGAGTGATGTTATATCATATAGGCTACTTAATTAAAATATGGCCAATTAAATATGTAGGCCTATATTAATATGCCTCTGTATAAGTCACAGAATACATTTACCTTTAAGGTGTTTTGTCTGTCATTTGTTATTCAGTTTAGTTAATGGAAATTAACTTACAAAATGCAATATTTTACATTAAAGACATTGTACAAAATATTATTATAAATATATAGTTATTAAAAAGTTAATTTAGCATTTTGTAAAACTTTAGCTGAGAGGTTTCTTGCCCCAGGTGGGGGCAATTAATAATTCTGATCACTTTAATTATTTAGTTAAATTAAAAACAATACATTTTGTGATATAATTTATCTCTATTTCAATTAATAACACAAAAATAAATACACACTGCTCTTAAGGGGCATCTTCCCCCATATGCCTATTACAAGATAAATAGCCTTGCTATATGGTGTTATATTTGTGCGGTTATCGTTCTCACAGTGTACAAATTGTACTGCTTCTGTAAGTAAAGGTGGTCAGTTGATCAGATGAACCAGACAGGTAAACAAAACATCATCAAGCATGACGTGGACGGGAATTCTCAGATAGTCACGTTGTTTATTGCGTCACTCTATTTAACTCTGCGGCTTCTGACTAGAACTGTACTCCAGAGAAGAGCGTTCGTCGCAGCCACAGCTTCTGACTAGAACTGTACTCCAGAGAAGAGCGTTCGTCGCAGCCACAGCTTCTGACTAGAACTGTACTCCAGAGAGGAGCGTTCGTCGCAGCCACAGCTTCTGACTAGAACTGTACTCCAGAGAAGAGCGTTCGTCGCAGCCACAGCTTCTGACTAGAACTGTACTCCAGAGAGGAGCGTTCGTCGCAGCCACAGCTTCTGACTAGAACTGTACTCCAGAGAAGAGCGTTCGTCGCAGCCACAGCTTCTGACTAGAACTGTACTCCAGAGAGGAGCGTTCGTCGCAGCCACAGCTTCTGACTAGAACTGTACTCCAGAGAAGAGCGTTCGTCGCAGCCACAGCTTCTGACTAGAACTGTACTCCAGAGAGGAGCGTTCGTCGCAGCCACAGCTTCTGACTAGAACTGTACTCAAGCGAGGAGCGTTCGTCGCAAAAAGGGGGTGGGGGGGGGGGGCCACAGCTTTCGGAACTAGAACTGTACTCCAGAGAAGAGCGTTCGTCGCAGCCACAGCTTCTGACTAGAACTGTACTCCAGAGAAGAGCGTTCGTCGCAGCCACAGCTTCTGACTAGAACTGTACTCCAGAGAAGAGCGTTCGTCGCAGCCACAGCTTCTGACTAGAACTGTACTCCAGAGAGAAGCGTTCGTCGCAGCCACACGCAGTCAAGAGCTGGCGCTTGTGAATTCATTCTAGGAACACGCTTTTGGAACGTTTCAACTCTCTACGATCTGAGATGGCGAAGAAAGGTGAAACAAACGGACTAATCTGTTTAAATACATAATAATGTGTAAAATAATCCGGGTGAATATACTAACTTGCTTTCGATTTCTTCCTCGTACAGAGCAAGCCGCTGTTGTCGAGTGCGCGCAGGAGCTGCGCAGAGTCGGAGATCTGCTCAGCTGGAAATACAGGTTGCTGGAGCTCATAACAACACTCCAGAAACAACAGACGGACGGAAAAAGCTGAAAACGACAGTGTTTGGGAAGGAATCTGTGAATACTGAACCAACGTGGACCCAACATCTCAAGAGGATTCATATCCGAAGACGAGGTTCGTCGTCTTCCAAAAACAACAACAACAACAACAACAACACAACAACAACGTTGACCAGGAATATGGTCTTCCAAGATAAGGACGTGGATACGATGGTCCTTGTGGACTTAGAAACACCGTAGATCATTTCTGGGCTCTTCTGAGCCATATTTATCTCTGGTCGGTTTCTCTGAGGGGGTTTGAACTGTTTGTCAGCAGGAAGAGTTTTCATTCATGAAGTCGAATGGTGGAGATCTTTACAAATGAACTTCTGCTTATTCATTCTCATATATTCTCATAAGACTGTAAAAGTAGAGATGCTGTGAAATAGATGCCCTGTTTTGTAGCCTACTTATAGATATTTGTTTGTGTAACATATAGGCCTAGCCTAATAAATTGCGACCTATTTCAGTTTCAGACGTGGAAACTTGACTCCATTTAGCTAAAAAAAATGACCTGGAGACCCAATTTGGGTTAAAAAATATATGTAATGGGTTTTTTTTTTTAGGACAAAATCAACACACTTGAAAAAATGTTGTTTGCAGGTGTCACTTTATGATATTTCATAAGTAATGCGGTGAAATTCATTAAAACGGTGACTTACTTGTCCAAATTCTATTTAGGGACCGCTCTTTATTTATGAATTTTTTTCTGAGGACCTGCAGTTGCATTTAAATTATTTTTTGTTGAATGATCCCCAATGTGCAAATTATGTGGGCCTATGTTAAGGAGTTGCCTGTTTTAAAGAAGTATCAATTTTTATAAGCCATTTAAATTATCTATTTATCTATAAAGTTAAAGTTTGGGGCACAAATTGTCCCGGTGATATATATAGGCTATTTATGATGTGTAAATCTATAATACTTATAGGCAACACTTTTTAAGTGATCACAATGTAAATGTTCCTACTGTATAACTCAATTTACTGTCAAAGCAATTGAAATGTTTAATACTTTCTGACTAATGTTCATTGTGTTTTCTGAAACAAATTAAATATAATCAAGACTACAAAATAAACTGCTTGCAAGTTGCACGTGTGTGACTTGTCAATTAATAATTTTTTGATTTATTACAAAGTAAAACACAGCCTGACTCTTAAACAACACCTATGAGCAGTTTTTTTCCATTCAGTTTTATTCAGTAAATAAAGAACAGCGCAACCAGCGTATAGACTAATAAACTTAACCGGTTCTGTTTAGTGAATCAAAAACCTTGAGCGCAACCATTTCAGTGTTCGTATTGATGGTAAATATGTTGAAATTAATAATTTTTTCCCCATTTATAATAAAACTAGTTGCATGTACAAAATATGATAGTAGACCTAAAGTACAATTACAATAGATTATTCAATTTAAAGCACCTTCATGAATATTTTATAAAGCAAATATACCTGACGTGCATTTTTGTTTCTTGTTGGTTTGTAGAAGTAGAGTTAAAAAAGAACAGTAGCCCCTCACTGCAGAACACAAGATCCAGGGGGCATGGTTGGATCCACATCTATAGGGGGTGGAGATGGGTGGGTTTAGGGATTAGGGGGTGGAGACGGGTAGGTTTAGGTACATGTAAGGTGGGAAGAGTTGGATCTGGATCCAACCACACCCCCTGGATCTTGTGTTCTGCAGTGAGGACCCCATCTAAAAAACCCGCCAAATTGTTTGTAGAAAAGGTACCTCGCCATCTTGAACACACCTGACGTTGTAATAATGACTTCTAATAATACGAACTTCACAAGAGGACAAGAGTGCATCAAAAAACTTCACTGAACTGAATCCATCAGAGCGATTTCTGAATCAACAATCAACTTTTTATGAACAGGTGAACTTGCTGTTCAATCTTATCTGAACTGCTCATATATGATGTGTTTGGAGAAAAAAAAACTGTACAATTTTACCTGTAGCATAAGCAGTCTTGAGGTTATGGTCAATTTACTCAGGTATGCATTCCTAATCATGCCACATTTACACCATTTTCTCAGTACACCAAACGAGCATGGACTTCATTCCAACTAAGTAACAGCATTGAAAACTAAAAATCTACAAGAAAAGATCTGTGATACACAAAGGAGGAGGACATCTAATATTCATATATACCTTCCAGGCACTTAAAGATATTCCTTTATTATATGCTAAAAAGCAGATGTACAAATCAGGGCATCCATTTCAACACCCTCTCTACATTTACAGCTCATTAATTATTGTTTACTAACAGTAAATCATCATGTCAAACACCTGCTTGCTTACACAGGAAGGGCATATCCCTATCCCGTGCTTTACCTGTCCTCTTTCAGAACAAGAGACAACCAAAAACAGGACAAACGACTCTGAAATATTGTGCTAATGGCTAAAGGAAGGAACAAAATAAAAATGATTAAAAACGCAGTATAAAAATTGGAAATGCAGTGAGAGGAGAGATTATGACATGAAGAAAACCATATATATGTGACGAAACAGCTACATCAATGCAGTGATCACTATGAAAAGGCCTCGGGAGTGAAAGCCTTTCTAAAGTTGGGGCTCTGCTAGTGTTTGACTGGCCTTTTGCATGAAATGAATGAAGTCGTGAGGCAACTTGAACATAGACGTTTGATTTAAGGTGTATTCGTGAACAATGCTTCCTTGACCTGTTTGTGGTGTATTGGAGTATAAAACTGGAGCAATTCGTTGTCAGAATGAACTGTGGATCTCGTATGGGAGAGATGAACCAGATTTGATCAGCCGAACAAAGAACAAAAAGGCTGAGAGTAATATAACAATCCCTATCAAGTTATAGTCAGTTCATACACAGGCTGATGTGAATAGGCAAGCAAAAAAACAAAAATATTAGCACACATTAGAACATTTCATTCTTCGAGCATTTCTGGAAAGAAGACTTGCAAGGAAGCAGGGTCATGTAGCTTTAAAGTACTGAAGAAAAACCGATGCTTGCTTTTCAGTCTTTTGAAATGTGAAATGGTTTATTTTCTTTCAACTCAAGACCCATTTCAGGTAGCAGAATTTAATAGAACATTTCCTGCTGATTATGCAAATACGACCTTTTCATGTAACCACGACAAGGATCATTAAGCCTGTGTGTTCGGAAGAAGTGGCTCCTTATTCAAAGATACATGGAGTTTGAGATAACTGTAAAATTATACCAGGATCTGGATTAAGATTAGAGTCACGGCCTATTAAAATACAGACCCTTTACAAACCACCTCCTTCAATGCGCTCATTTCTGTTCTTGCGTGAACTTTATGATCTAAGTGCATGAACTACAAGAAGCCTCACAGTGAATTGCAATCATGTAGCAACTATTGGCCATTTGAAGTAGACAGGGCAACACCTTTATGAAGGTCAGAGACAAAACTGTGACAATGAGACAAAGCCATTCCCTTTCCAAGTATCGTCATCATCAGCATCATCTCCTTCAAAATTTGCATTTCCATCATCACCATCACCAATATTAGTCTGAATCAACCAAGCTTGGGGCCAGCGGTCTGAGTCCAATGCCATGAGCACAAAGTTGAGTCCCTTTCGCTCTACTCTGGAGGTTCATTTGGTGAAAGCGGCCACCACCGCCCACAGCAGCTCGTTGGCGCCTGACTTGGCAGCTTCAGCCTCGGGCTCGAGATCCAGAAGCATCCGCACCCTCTTCATGGCCAGATCGTACTGGTCGTCCAGCAGAGGAGAGAAGGCGTTCTCTAGAACATCAGAGGAATGTGCCAGGAACAGCAGCGCCAGTGCACGCTTATCCATCCGTTGGGGATCGTTGACCCATTTCTCCAGGACAGCCTCCTGGACCTTGCGCACCAGCCTCTGCTTGATGTTGTTGTTGGTGAGTGGGTGGGTGGTCATGTCAAAAAGCAGGAAGTTTTGCTTCTCTGTGGTGAGGACGCCCTTCTCCACCAAGTTCTTAGCCAAGCGTTCTCTCACATTTCGCAACTGGTAATGCAGCTTCAACGGATTCCAGGTTTCACCTACAGAATGTAAAAATGGCTCTTGAAATGACTAGAACAACTGGACTAACCAATAATATCTTATATGTCAATATTGTCTTATACAACAATCTTATTTGCAAGAATAAAAACACAAAGTCTACATGACATCAAAATCACTTTGAGGCAGCCTTTCATTTTGGGCGACGCCACAAATTCCTCCTATTTTTCAGGCACTTCCACCATTTGAACCAATGAAGTGCAACAGTCGTGTTCCGGGAATAAAAACTTCATTCATTTTCTCCGTAGGGGAATTGAGTTTTAACAATAACTTATAAACCTAAAATAGGCAAGCCTATTTTGAGCTCTGAGATTGTTAATCTATGTTTTCGTTGAAGCCATCAGCCCACATTATTTAAATTAATTTTTTTAAATAATATGTTTACCAGCACAATTTGTGGTGAAAAACTAGTACTTGTGATTCTGTATAGAAAATCCCACCAATCAGAGTTGGAGTGATCAAATTTTCACTGCTAAAGAGTTGGATTCTCAAGCTAAACACGGCCAAAGTTTCAAAAAACAAGTTGGACGTATGACAGAGTATTTCTGTGCAAAATACACTTCCTTTCAGGGTAGTAGTAAATTATTTTTATTGCCATGTCAGCATCTAAGGCTATTTTCATGGCAAAAACAATAAAAAAAAAAATACAAGTATAACAAATACAACAAAAACCAGCAAACAAACAGTATATTAAACAATAATTTTTTCATTAACATATGATGACATTCTAAATGTTTTTCGCCAAAATTATACTAAAAACTATAAGTGAGTTAACTTCATAAAAGGTTTCTAATACCAGTAAAAGAGGGACAGTCCACTAAAAATATATGTTGACCAGAAGGGGAATAATCCTGCAGAACATGCATTGAGTAGGGTCTTCTCCTTTAAGCAAAAATGCATGAGTCAGTCTTCTATGACCTGTGCGACATCTGGTAATACACTTATAAAATTTAGTTTTAAAAAAGATTACAAATCTGTTTAAAATTTTCAGATGTATTTCATGTAATTTATTATTTGTACATATATCGCACTCTTCTCCACTTATATTACATTAACAATAATAATACAGTAGGTCTGATCTCTGAAGGAGGAATTTGACATTTGTTTACTTCCTGATTAAAAGCCTCCTTTGCAGCTGCATCAGCTCCCTTTAGGGTTTGTATAAGTTTTAAAAGGTTTTTATTTTATTAGTTTTTTTTGAGTATGGCCCTGGTGCGAGCACAGGTCAACCAGAGCGAGAGCAAAAGCACACCCATCAGAGTGCTTCATTCAGACTACTGAAGTCATCGGCAGTGCTACACAGGGCTTACTTGAGAAGGATTTGTCTTTTTGTTTAGACCACGAATTCAACAATGTCACCAAAAAAGTGTTTTCTTGGTTGTGAGAGAAAGATAACCTTGTTCAGCTTTCCAAAGAACTCAGCAGAAGGAACAGTGGAGCGGTTGGTTTATACGGCATTTTGGTGATGAAAGTTTTATAAACAAATTAAATAAAAGTTAAATCAATACAGTTTTTGTCCCCGTTTTATTTATATCCATATCACAGCTTGCAGATGATCGCTATGCAAAAGCTTCGGGTGCTCGTGACTTTTTAGCTCCGTCCACGATGCCTCCTCCAAACTGTTTTCAGAGAGAAGCATTAACCCAAACCCGTAAGACCTTCGTTTATCTTCGGAACACAAATTAAGATATTTATATATTTTTTACGTTCAGCATGCGCGCGCTGTCTACTGAACGTAAACAACGCTGATTACGTTCAGCGAAAGCACGCGCATGCTGAACATAAACAATGCTCATTACATTGATTACGTTCTAGGGTACTCTCCAAAATGGCGGAAGGTAACTCGGGGAGAAGAACTGCTGAATAAATTACGTTATTATTGTTTTCTTTGCGCACAAAAAGTATTCTCGTAGCTTCGTAAATTTACGGTTGAACCCCTGATGTCACATGGACTATTTTACCGATGTCCTTGCTACGTTTCTGTGCGTTGATCATGGTAGTACCCTTGCTGTCTATTAAGGGTCAGAGAGCTCTCAGATTGCATTAAAAATATCTTAATTTGTGTTCCGAAGATGAACGAAGGTCTTACGGGTTTGGAACGATATGAGGCGTTAGCATTATAAACTATTAGCACTATAAACACATGATATCCGTTTCATTCATACTGGACGCCAGAGGGCGCCCTCACACAGAAAATCCACATATCCAGACATAGGAGTTACTAAACTCAGGAAATCCCTTATATGGACAAAGGCATTGCTATTATAGCTGTAAGTTAAGGAGTCAGTAACAGAACATATTAAACTTTTGAAGGATTAAAACAAAGACAATACACCTGACTGCAGACATATAGTTTATCTGTTTTATTCAAGCCATCTGGTATTTTCATAATTAAGTATATTTATAATCCATTGCTAATCGATTATTATGTGTTTTTTTTTTTTGTAAGTAGCCTATGGAACCTATTTCTGCCTCTTTGTGACATGGCGCTGTCTCAAACTATACCTACCTCTTCCGGTTTGTCTGATTTGTCGTTGTGTTTTCTGACTTGTTAATTTGTTTTCGGATTTGTCATTGTGTTTTATGACTTGTTATAATGTTTTCTGAATTGTTGTTGTGCTTTCTGAATTGTTATTTTGTTTTTTAGACTTGCATTTGCATTTGTAATTTGATATTTTGTTTTCAGAATTTTGATTTGCTTTGCACTTTACGGCCACCGTAGATTTCTGACTTGAGTTCACGTGCATTTTCTCAGTCGGGAAATTATTTTTCACGTGCGGTGCCGGTGATGATGCTTCTTACGTCCGTTTCAGAGAACCAGAGGACAAATATTTCAATCGATAGCTCAGGCATGGCACCGAAATCTGCGTTCTGATTCAGTTCTAATACATACCGGTTACATAGGTACCGGTGCAATATTGGTACCGGGTTTGGGTACCCAACCCTAGTTTCATGTACTTAAAAAGAAAGTTTATAAGCGCAAAAATTAAAAATCTGTCATCGTTCAAGTTCCAAACCTTTACGACTTCCTACACGACACAAAAAGTTGATATTCCGAATGTTTCAAAAGTTTTTGGTCAAACAAAAAATGTCAGCAGGGTGTAAAACAACACTGGACACTAATGATTTTCATTGCATTAACAAAAAAATATATATCTTCTTTATGTTTCACAGAAGAAAGTCAGTCATACAGGTTTGGAACTGTGAACTTTCCCTTGTAAATAAATAACTTGTCTTCTTGTACATATATGCTTTATCAAGTATGTTCACAACTCACCACTTAACAACTCAACCCAGCTCTGGACTGTCTCTGGAGGCTGAGTCTCTTTAACATGTTTCAATGCCTCGTCTAGCAACATATCTCCAGTGGGGGCATCCGATTTATATATCACCTGAAGAACAAACAGGTTTAAAGAGTAAAAAAGTGTGAAGCGTGTTAAAAACAAGCTGCAAAAATCACACACACCTATACCTTTCTGGATAGCAGGCTTTTCCTCCTCATTCCAGATGCCTCCAGTTGCAAGCGTCCTCTTAAGGCCAGTTCAATAAGCATACACCCTCTCAGTCCAGACGATATGCAATCATTCCAGAATGATGTGTAACCCTGAGCAAGAAAAATGTCAATCAATTATTATTCTAAGCGTACAGGTATCACATGATAAGACATACTGCTATTACCATTAGCGTGGATATGGAAAAAATGACATGCTTGCGTAAATCAACAAAAGTCTAAAACTTGAACCACTTTAAAGTTAATGCCACTTATGGTCCTGACTGCTTTCATTTTGTGTGACAGTTTGAAATTACTGTCCTAACATTTACAAGCAACGTTGTTTGCAACTGTTATATAGAGGAAAGTTGTAAATAGCTACACAATATATAACTATGACAGAACACGTTACTTAAACAGCTCTAGAGACAGTCGCCTTTCAGCCATGTTTTACTAAAAAAACACGACTGCGACCCTTCTAGAAGGCTAAATTGTGAAGGTCTGCAGGACCAGCTGCTCTTAAGACACTTAACCTCTGTCGTATTACAGGATTTATCTAGTCCTTCAGTTACTAGCCGCTTCCTGGCGACCATTTGACCAACAAAGCCACAGAAGTCAGGTCAAACCTCTCTATCCTTCAGTCCGAGCAGCAGCACCTCTTCCATCAAAGTCAGCCGCGTTTCTTTAGCGTCTCCCTTGTCGTCCTCCTCCTCCTCCTCTCCGCGGCGGGACTCATACTCATCCTCGCCGGGGATTTTCTCCCTCTCCGCGGCGGCGGCGCTACGCGAGGCCTCGGTCCGTCTCTGCACCAGGCCCGAGCTTCTCTGCATTAGGGAAGTCATTGTTCGCACAAACCTAAAAACACCACCGTGTTTAACAGTCTTTTAATTATACATCCGCCAGAGTCGATAATGTCTATATTAGCGCTCTTCCGTGCCCTTATAACTGTTTCATTAATACACTTTCTGTTGACGTGGATGTTTACTTGCATCCGGGACGTTCCTCCTCTTCCTCTCTTAGTTCCTTATTCAATATGGCGGACATTGATGACGCAACGACGCATGTAATGTGACGCTAACGTGAGAACGCCCGCGTGTGCTATTTCTGCGGGTGACAAATTTCTTTAATAGAGGATAAATCTGGTTTAAATGACAACGCGCTGTTGTCCTCCTGGCTTTTTTTCTCAATAAAGCGATCTCTGTGTGTTAGGTTCAAATAAATGAAACAGTGTTCCTGTAAATAAATGTAGCTATAGAAATTAATAAATTCTCAAAGATATTATTATGTGGAAACCTTAGCTGGTGGAAACCTCTCTCTCTCTGAAACCAAATAATAACGTTCTAGAAACGTTCTTAAACGTTCTTTTTTTAGTAACAAAAAAAAAGTGGTTTGTGTTGTGTGTGTGTGTGTTTTGTGTGTGTTGTGTGAGTGTGTGTGTGTGTGTGTGTGTGTGTGTGTGTGTGTGTGTGTTGTGTGTGTGTGTGTTTGTGTGTGTGTGTGTGTGTGTCTGTGTGTGTGTGAGAGAGAAAGAGAGAGAGAGAGAGTCTATACTATACACTATAATCATTTAGACACACATTAGCCTATATGATCAGATATGTTATAAATCCACATTTTTATACCAGAAATTTTCAAAAAAGGGCTAAACAATGTGCTTACTGTCATACATCTATGGCTATGTTACTGAAAATATTTAAATCTATTCAATTTCAATAAATGACACCGAGATGCAATTGAGAATGAGACAAAAAATCTCACATAAATAAACGTTTTAAAATATACAATTTATACCATTTATTTTACCATTAAATCTATTTAATTTCAAGAAATTGAATGAATGAATGCCCTTTATGTGTTTATTAATCATGAGGAAAGGTCATGTACAAATAATTAAAAAAAAAGCATATTGCTTATACAGCAATGTCATTATCACTGCAAGGAACACCGTCATTAAAACACTTTAGTGTACCGAACTTGAACAGATATTCAATAGTTACATAAAAATGCTTATAGGTGTCTGTGATGTGATTGAGGACCATCATAGGCTATTGCCTAGGCCAGTGAATCTCAACCTTTTGGCGTACCGGACCCCAGTCCAATTCAGAACCATCCTCAAGGACCCCCAGAACAAAGTTGACTCTTATCATTTGTGTCTTTGTGAGGACCAAATGCAGTCAAGTATAATTCAAGTTAGCTGACTTGTCGGGTATTTGGCCATATCATCAGCTATATTGGATTTTTCTTTCATGGGAACATGTCATGTCAAAATATACAACATTTATACAAAAATTCATACTTTTTTCGGACCCCCGGCCTTATGTTAAGGACCACTAGGGGTCCACGGACCCCTGGTTGAGAAACACTGGCCTAGGCTATATCTTATCAGTTTTCTTCAGAATCTTTATTAATATTTGTTTACATTTTTGGTACCCTGGTATATAATTAAATAAGCAAGCATTCTCTATGTTATTTATTTGTTTATTTATGTATAATACAGCAATATCAGTTCTCCACATATTACCTGCGGTGGGTGTGTCGCAGTGTTAGTGGGCGGGGATTCTGCTGGCGGTTCATAATGTTTATTATTTGCAGAAGGCTACTCAAGTTCAACACTGAGCAGCTGATTGGCGCTCCTGCAATATGCGTCACATCAAATAAATAAAGAGGAGTGAGTGCCCAGTAGCCCCTCACTGCAGAACAAAGATCCAGGGGGCGGGGTTGGATCCACATCTAGGGGGTGGAGACCATAGAAGGGTAGGTTTAGGTATATGTAAGGTGGGAGGAGTTGGATTTGGATCCAACCTCGCCCCCTGGATCTTGTGTTCTGCAATGAGGACCATCTCAGTGCGTGAGTGAGACAGACTTACATTAGTGGCCCTGTAAATGTATAGATCAATAGTGTCTTTCTTTCTCTTTAGTGTTTAATATAAAAGATAGCCTAAAGGCATTCTGACATGGGAGATCCCCAGAACAGTAAGTTATCATTGATCAAATGTTTAACTTAGTTATAGCATTAGATGAGATGCTTGAGTAACTGTAATTAGTATCTTCGTTAAATGTCACTACATATAAATAATGTAATGTGTGTTCTCAAAGGAAGTAAGCTGGGTTCCTACTGCGTGGGTTGTGGGCATCAGATCCGGGATCGCTTCATCCTGCGGGTTTTCCCTGATCTGGAGTGGCGGAGTGCCAGCAGTCTCTGGATGAGTCCTGCACCTGCTTCTTCAGAGACGGCAAGACCTTCTGTAAAGACCACTACAGCAGGTGCGTGCTGCTTTGCTTATCAGAAGTAAGTTACAATAAATCGAAAGGGATAATAACAAAAATACAACTTTTTTAATTGTTAAGTGTTGGGCCAAACACTTTTACCTTTATAATATATTCCGACCTCTACCAAAAACCACAGGTGGTAAAGAGAAAGCACATGATGAATCAAAGCTTTTCCTGATGTAAAAACTTGGTGCACCGTGACATTCACAAATATATCATTACACTCTTAAAAATAAAGGTTCCAAAAGGTTTTTCACAGCGATGCCATAGAAGAACCAGTTTTGTTTCCCAAAAAGAACCTTTCAGTGAATAGGTTTTTCTTAGCGTGAATAACATTTTAATAATCTAAAGAAACTTTATCTACTGTAAAGAACCTTTTGTGGAATGAAAAGGTTCCATGGATGGTAAAGGTTCTTTGTGGAACCATTGATGCCAATAAAGAACCTTTAGTTTTAACAATAAACATTGATTTAACAACATAAGATGGAACATATGAAGAAAAATTTAAGTGAAAATCCAAAGCAGTATGAGCTTTTAACTGAGAATTCTGGAAATGCAAATTGATATGTCTTCTTTTTCACTCCCATTTAACAGTATTTTACTGTCTATCTTTCCCATTCGATTTAGATTATAAGGTATCTTATTGTTGTTGTTGTTTTTTACGTTGAGTCATTTGCCCTAGAATTATGATTATTATAATTAATTACATTTCCATGTATTTTTTTAAAATAGACATTGTATTCTTAAGTGCAATTTTCTTCCGTTCAAAAAATTTAATGTTTGTGATCCATAGCATTCTGTAACAACTCCAAAAATGTCTCTCGGTTCTTTTCTCCTTTCTATTTTCTGTCACATTATGCACCAGTAAATGTGCAAAATGCCACAAAGCCTTCATCAGCAAGGAGTATGTCATGCAAACACGAGTGAATATTTATCACGTCTAGTGTTTTCGATGCGAGGGCTGCAATCGTCTGTTAGTCCCGGGAGATGAGTACGTTCTGCAGGACGGTCAACTGCTCTGTACAGACCACCTTGAGCTTTTTAACAAATTCATTGATAACCAACAGAAAGAGACTGTTGATCCATCTGGTAAGTGGAGTTTATGAACAAGTTATAACACTTATGAACAATATGGAATCGCTGTTGAGTTTTGTTTTGATTTTGCGTATTGATAGTGATATTGTTTCAGTGTCTTACTTTTTAGCATTTGTGAATTCAATAGTTTATAACCATTTAGCATTACATTTTATTTCTTGTTTTTTTTCAATGTTGGAAGAACAACTGACATTACTTCAACCACATTTTTGCTGTGTGTAAATGAGCAAAAAGCTTTGAGGTAAAACCTCTCATTATGTATCTGACAGAGGGCATCAAATCCACACCGTCCTGGTCATCGATGCAGAGGAGGTCAGAGAGATCCACACGTGTGAGGACGGTGCTCAGCGAGTACCAGCTCCACATGCTGCAGACCTGTTACGGTGCTAATCCCAGACCGGACGCTCTCATGAAGGAGCAGCTGGTGGAAATGACGGGCCTCAGTCCTCGGGTCATACGCGTCTGGTTCCAGAACAAGCGATGCAAAGATAAAAAATGAGGTCTGATGATGAGAAACACACAGAAGCAGCTTGAATGCTGTCTGGTGAGTGAGCAGTTACTTACCCATAGTAATCCTGTAACTTTAACTTTTTATTTCAAAGGAATTACAACAAAGGGCATTGTGTCAATATCAGCTCAGGTAGCAGACACACCCAGCAGCCTGACAGCAAGTCCTGCAGACATCAGCGAGTAAACAGAGCCATGCGGTGAACTCAGTCTCTCCCACCACTGAAACAGCCAGTGCTTGACAGTTAACTGTGAAAATTATGAAGGTCTCCTTTATATACACTACCTTTTAAAAGTTTGGGGTCTGTAAGATTTTATTTTTTATTTTTGAGAGAAGCCTCTTAGGCTCACAAAGGTTGCATTAATACAGTAAAATTTGTGAAATATTATTACAGTTTAAAATAACTGTTTTCTATTTGAATCTATTTTAAAATGTAATTTATTCCTGTGATTAAAGCTGAATTTTCAGCATTGTTACTTCAGCCTTCAGTGTCACATGATCCTTCAGAAATCATTCTAATATGCTGATTTGTTGTATTTATAGCATTATAAATGTATCTAATGTACCCCTTTTGATCAATTTAATGTGTCCTTGAAAACTAAAAGTATTAATTTCCAATCAAAAAACCTATTACAAATCCAAAACTTTTGAATAGTATATTATTAGAATAATAGTCAATTACTGTGTTTAAAGTTCATAATCTCAGGATTTTCCTGTTGGGATAGAGTTTGGCAAAGTATTAGTGCTCTGACTACTATTATTTTACTATGTATTTTTCAGTTAGAATGAATTGTTATTGTATTTTATTCCTTAGCATATGTAATTATACATGGTTTTATGAACCTGTGTGCCTCATTTTGTTCATATGATCAGTTTCTAATTTAAAATTTAATCTGTGAATTGTCTAAATTTGTGTATTTTATTATATATAGTTTTTGTAGAAAGTTTAATTGTTAAATTATTGTATTTATTTCTTGAAATATTATGTAGTAATTTTGTAAATAAACTTTACAAGTGCTGTGTTGTTCAAGTGCCATTATAGTCCAATAAACACATTACAAATATTATTTTGGTGATTATCAAGCAGTTTTGTACGTTTTGGTTTCTCTGACCAAAATTTAATCCATTGATCAGTTCAAAAAATGTTGAAAAAACATATATTATTTATTAAAAAATGTTAAACAATCAGGCATTAACATTGAGGACACTGTAAAAAACGTTTTTTTCTTCTTCAATATTTCAAATAGAACAAAGATGACTGCAGTACAATTGACAAAAAATACTATTTACTTAATGTGGAATAGATTGCCATTATATTATTTGTAAAATTTGTGAGATGTACCGCAGATTCTGCAGAAATAATAAGAAACTGGCTGTTATGTATGCCCTTTATGTTTTGTTCTTAAGCAAGGAGGGTTTCCATTTTTAATACTGTTCCTTGAAGGAAAAGAGAAGCAGTTGTTCTGTTCTGAAACTCATATTGCTCTGTGAATTACCTCTCTTATGCAGGACCCGTGTTTTAAACTGAATCATGCGCCGCATAATCAAATCACTGCATCTACTATTTCCCCCATTTCTCTGCTGTTAAGCATGTGAGTGAACTGAAAAGATCTTGTTTGGAGATGGTGCTTTATAGCATTGGTCTGGGCTCTCAACATTTTGTGCTCCAGATCAAATAATGAAAGAGGTGCTGCACTTCAACGGGGCAATTCATCCTCACAGAAAGAGATGAATTAATGGATCAAATCGCTGCTTTTTGCTCTCAGAGCTTTCATCTTTGCCCCTGCCTATTTATTGTCAAGTTACAAACAAAGTGAGAAATATCAAGTCTCAACCGTAATTATCTACGTCTTTGAGAAGGTTTTATTAAAATGCACATTTTGTGAATGTGCCGCAACAAGGAAAGTACATCTAAGTGGTTGCATGAGACTGAAACATTGATCTACCATTTTTATTTGACTATTTATCTATTCTTTTGTGATTTTTAAATAATTTTAAGAATTACATTTTGTTGTGTTTTGTGTTTGATGTTTTGTTTTGTTGTGTTGTTTTGGTGTTTTGTTTTGTTTGGTGTTTTGTTGTGTTTGATAGTTTGTTTTGTGGTGTTTAGTGTTATATTGTTGTGTTGTTTTGTTGTGATTTAAGATTTGTGGTGTTTTGTTTCGTGTTTTGATTTGTTTAGTGTTTTGTTATGTCTTGTTTGCTGTTTTGTTTCTTGTTGTTTTGTTCGATGTTTTGTTTTGTGGTGTTTAGTGTTTTGTTGTGATTGAAGTTTTGTTTTGTGGTGTTTTGTTTAGTGCTTTTTTGTGATTGTTTTGTTGTGTTGTGTTGTTTTGTGTTTGTTTTGTTGTGTTTGTTGTAGGGCTGTCAGTTTAAAGCCTTAACTTAATTAATTAGTTATGAAAAAACAACGTGATTAAAATATTTACCGCACTGGCCCCGCCCCCAGACCTGTATCTTACATTTAATACAGTTGACTGTTGACAAATATGATGCAGGGCAACAACTCCATAAATGCAGTTATGCCCTTAAATTCAAGATATCGGGGCAAAAATGCTCCTGTAGAGTTTTGTCTATATTTATATCAGAGTATACAAGCAAATCACATGACGCGAGAGCAATAGCCCCCCCCAAATCACACATGCTCTTTTTCCCGCCATATAACTTTTGCAAATGTGAATTTATGCACAGTTTCCGTAAAGAATTAATACTGTTTTTATATTTTAAACCTATTGTCCTGTTTTTTGCTCATTTTTGCCAACATAAATATGACTATAAGCACAGCAGAATTGTTGTGCATCTCAGAGCAACACAGCGGTGTTTCGTTTCTGCATGAATCCGCTTTTGTTTTTGAACGAATCGTGTGACCAATGATTCAAAGGCCCATTCATAAAGAGAGCTGTTTACTGAATTCCTAAATGAATCGGCCATTTGAACGAATCGAATGATGCGTCACGAAGACATTTACCTCCACCTGCTGGCAGTTTTAGTATCCTTATTTAGAGTATTATTCCCTTTACAGGGCAAAAAAATATTAAGGACAGTTAGCCGCCAAAAATTATTGGTTTTTAATTATGTTATCATTTACTCAAACCTGAATGACTTACTTTCTTTTTTTGTGGACACGCAAAGAAGGTCTTTTGAAGACTGTTTGTAACACAGCTGTTTTGGTTACCAACATCTTTCATTGTATGAACAAAAAATACTGATATGTTTCTCAAATTATCTTCTTTTATGTTCCATAGTTCATGTTAGGCCATTGTAGCCTAAACATTTATGTGTAATACATTTTATGTTGAACAAATAAAGATTCCTGCCCCCCCCCCCCCTAACCTACAATTTGTAATGTCTACTTGATACTTTCTCGTTTAACACAAAAATAGCTTTAAATAAACTTTTGGGGGTATTTTCACAGCAAAATGTAATTTGCAAATAATTATATTAATTAATTGACACATCATGTAATTAATTAGATTAAAAATTGTAATCGACTGACAGCCCTAGTTTGTTGTTTTTGTTTTGTTGTGTTTGAAGTTTTGCATTGTGGTGTTTAGTGTTTTGTTGTGTTTTGTGTTTGGTGTTTTGTTTGGACTTGACTTTGTTGTCTTTATAGTTTATTATGAATAAAACCAGTTATGTTTCTCTTAAAAATAAGATTTTTTAAAGGCACATTTGAGCAGTCATTACTGTTAATACTTTTTACCTTTAACGGTCCCATATTGTCAAAACTGAAATTTCCTGGCTTTTTTTTTTCACGATTACTGAGGTCTAGGGGCTGTTTAACTACCATATAAGTTTCAAAACATTCAGTCCACAGTAAAATTCACACAGCCTGCATAAAGTAGCTGTGATTTTTCACGAACTGTTGTGACTTCCGTAAAAAGTTGACGTCAGAACTACACAGTCACCGCCTTCAGTCCCCACCCCGAGCACCGCCCACCGTCCCACTCTCCTTTTGCCAAACCCCCAGACCACATCCACGTCCATACGGCTTTTGCTGAGCAACAACAACCTAGAAACATGTCGAAAAGGTTAACTTTAACCCGAAACCAGATTGGCCCGACCTGTAAACGTTTACACTCTCCTCAAAGGATGGACGATCTGACAGGATTGTTACTATGGGGTGGATCACATCTAACGTGTATAGTAGAGACAAACTCACCGTGTCTATCTAGTTTTGATGAAGATGTATATACATTTCAATTGTTGCAGGCAACTATTTTTACAGCTACATTTTTGTTCCAGCCACAATTAATCACAACAGTACAATTACAAATTATGTTATATAAATTGTCAGTTTGTTGTTTTACACATGCACAGACATTATTTCATACACTACATAATCGTGAGATGCAAGAAACATAGACGTATGGCAAGAAATCTGTAGACGCGCCCATAACAACAAAAAGACAATACTTTATTGAACCTTTCCTGATAATTAGTGTGCGCTGCAAACGTGAGCATTTCTGACGATTCTTTCTGTCCAGTCTGCTCGTTTTATCAAGTTTAACCACAGCTGTCGTCGTTTTTTTTTCTGGCAGTGGCAGCAGATATGCGATCAAATTTCTAATTTGAGGCTGTATTACGTTGATTCTGGCACCCAACATCACAACAAGATATTTTAAGCTCCTTATGTAGCCGAATCTGTGCTGGTTTGAATGGGCTGCCTCCAGTTTCCCCTGTTTTGCTGCTTCCAGCTAGCGTTGTGACATCGGCTGACCCTAGTTACCTGTTGTTGGCCTGGCCATGCGTCACTCAGATAAACAACAGGCCAATCAGAAGAGAGGATTATGAATATTAATTAGACAGGCCAAAAGCGACCTGTTCTCAGCAGAGCTCCTGAGAAAGGAGCTGTAAAAATATATTCATCCTGAAACTCTAGATGGCACATTCTGACGGGGTGTCAACGTAACTGATGATATTCAGAGAGTTAAACGACTGGGCACAAGCTGATTGGTTCATGCTGCATATGCAGCCAATGAGCTTACTGCCTTGCATTTATATGGCTGTCTAGCATTCACTAGAGATTCCTGCAGTGCACTTTCATATTTTCTCTGAAACCCTCCACCTTCCCCATCTCCACCTGTATAGATCTGCTACGGGGTTATTTTGTATATGCAGCAGCAATAATCTACAACTACAGCAATAACCAACATCAGCAGCAATTCAGCAGCAGCGTAGCAGATCTGTTCCGCCAAGACCAAATGCATTAACATTGTCATATCCATCAGCATGCTAAAATGCTCCGAGAGTTGTCATGATTGAAATATATTGAGATGGTTTTTGGTACTTATACTGCAAATATATATTCTTAAGGACATCAAAACCTAAAATAAAACTCCAGAAATGTGTACAATATGTGACCTTTAAAAGAAAAAAGCGGTGTGAGATGAATATTGCATGAAAATCAATTTAAACATGGGTCGATATTAACATCACACTTCAATTACAGATGCAAAAAATCATGAAGCAAGCACATTAATTCCCCATTGTCAAAATTATTACATAGAAATTTAATTAGAGATCAGACAAATGCATTTCTTTCTTTGAGGCAAGTGATTTCTCTTTTGGATATTTTTTTTTTTTTAACTTTAGTTCTAGTTTGCATCCACTGTTGGCAAACAAATACAATGTGTTTTGTTTTGTATATGATAGTATAATCAGTTGAGTGAATTCTCTAATTCCCCCCATTTCTCGACTGTTAGACTCAATGTTGTTGAATTGAAAATATCTTGTATGCTTTATACTGTTGCTCTGGGCTCTCAAGACCGTACAGACACCATTGTGCTGCACTTCAACAGACCAATTCATCCTCACAGAAAGAGATCAATTAATGGATCTAATCTGTTTTTTGCTCTCAAAGCTTTCATCTTTGCCCTGATGTATTTCGTCACCTCAAGTTACAGAAAAGAGTGAGAAATGTGAGACCTCTAACATAATTATCTACTCATCTTGACTGAAAGTGACCATTTTGACCTGTCATCATTATGCACGCTCGTGGTGTCCCAAATGACTTACTTTCTTCTGTGAATCACAAAAGAGTATAAAGAGAAGATATTTCCCGGTGTCATTGTGTCAGATTACAATGACATAAAATAGATTGTAAATATTGCAGTACCAAACTAATAGAATATTAATAGTCATTTCAAAATGACAATTTGCCTTCCATTTTTAAATATGCTCCTATGACTTCGATGTTAAGTAGGCTTATGTTTTTTGAGGTAGTAAAACGATCTGAGACCCCAGACAGAACAAGAGGGCCAGCACAGCACAGCCTGTAGACTTCTGACATATGTTGTAAAATAAACAAAGCAAATACACCGTGCCAACAAATGTACACTGGTAATATTAGTTTAAGCTGTTTGGCTTGTGGTCAAGCGTTGGCGGCCACTAGATGGCAGACGAAACACTTGCTATTTTAAAGCTGTGCTTTCAGTTGAACTATTCCTGCTGCTTACCAGCTCAAATCCAGCTTGGATAGACTGGGAGACCAGTACAACCAGCTTAAACCAGCTAAGACCAGCAGAATCAGACTGGTTTCAGGTTTGAAGAAAAAGAGAAGAAGAAGGAGTAGCAATGCACATCTCTCACACATGTATGTTCCCACAGTGGGCAGAAAGCTCAGCCTTTGCCCTTTGTGGCTGACAGTGTAACTGAGAACTGCAGCGGTCTGTGAGAACTACAGATATTTATACTATTAAACTATTCACTTCCAGACCGCAGACATCCAGCTGCACTCATTACTGATGATGAGAGTTATGATGATTACTGACTGTTCAGAGGAAGGACAGGCCTTTCTGGCCTTTTCTTGTTCTGCAGTAATGGGACAGCAGGAGTCTGTCCTGATGAGGGGTTTTACAGTCTAATCTGATCTGTGTGTGAAACGGACAGAAACAGAGAGGAAAGGAGAGCGGAGGGGAGGGTTGGATGATCCTGAGGTTGCATCTCCACATCCCCATGAGGAACTATCCCCAAAAGGTATTGAAATATGTCCTGTGTAAACACGGTCTTGAATAAACAGTCACATCCAAATGCCTTGCCTCCCTGACCATTTTGGTAACATATTTGTGTGTTATCCAAGAGGACGAAGTATCTGATTTAGTTCTGTGAAGATGACAATGCTCTCCTACACTAACACCGACAGTTCAAGTCTATTAAAACCAATATCAGTCACATTAAAATTAATGGAAATGTTTTTAATATATCTTCATTTTATTTCGTTTTCCTAATTTCAAACGCTTTTAATCCTATTTTATAATTTATTCTTGTTTTTGAATATGACAAAAAAATAGATATATAATATAAAATTATAAAAATATAAAATATAAAAACAAATGTATAAAATCGTTTGTATATAACCAAATGTGAAATAAATATAAATAATTTCAATATTTGTTATTTGAATAGGTATTGAAATAAAAAAGTGTTGTTATTGTTAGCTAAAACAAAAACAATTAAATATTTTTGTTAATTGGAAAAGCGAAATATTAATAAAGGTAAATATTACCACGAAAAACTTAAAATGTAACAAATTTGAATGTTGTCTGAATAAATAATGCTAACTTGAAATATAAAAAATAACAAAAATAATAAACTAAAAAAAAAAAAAAAAAAAACGAATTTTTTTATTGAAACTGAATTAAAAAAAATTCTAAATATACTACAATATATATAACAATCAAATAACATGGCATTGACTGTTTTGGAAATCCTTTTTGCTCTACATTGAAAAAATTTTAATGGCCTGCTGCAATTACGTACAGTGGCTTGCTAAAAATGAAATGAATGAATGAATAAAAACATATCATCTTAAGGTAGCTGGTCCACCAAGTAACAGCTGGTTTTGTTTTAGGGGGCCACCAGCTAAACAGCTTATTTAAAATATCTGCTATATAAAATAACTGAAATAAAATGTTTATAAATAAATAAAACTGACAAAATACAAATAAAAATAACCTGCTCTTGGTAGACATATATATATATATTAGATATCTATATATATATATATTATAATTATATATATAGATATATGTATATATCTCTCTGAAAATACACCATTTAATATCAGGGAGAAGAAAATGACAGAATTCCTCTGTGATGCATAGCCTATATGTACACTGTTGGACAGATTAAATAAACTGTAGTGAGAGTGTAAAGAGATTATTTCTAAACATCCACAAGCTCAAAAGCACCAGCAGCTGAAGAAACACCCATATGTTGTTTACTAGTTGTTTAACATCACTGCGCTCATTTACACAATAATGAGTCTATCATAACTGTTAATGAGCCTATGTGAAAATGTGAAATGCAAGCCAGTCAAGTAAATCGATGATAATTACTGTAATAACTCTCAATTAAAAGTTTATGGTGTTCTTCACTTAGTTTCTAGCCCCTGCTGCTCACATCAAAGAAAACACAGAAAGTTTCAATAACGGAAGTTAGAAAAGGCAATTAACAGGCCTTAAAAAGAGAAATAAACATTCGCTTTCTCTACATTTCTGCGCAGTCGATCCATGATCCAGCATGAGCTGCGCTGACAGGCGCGCGCTAAATCACTCCAGAGAGGTCAGCTGTGAAGACCTCCACTCACTCCAGCCCATATTGGAGCCATTTCCTGGCCCATTCATTAGCTATAAGCCCCCCGTGTGATCCTGCAGCCAGTGCACCTCTTTAAGACAACAGCCACACGCTGAGAGATACTCTTACCCCAAACACACACCTCAGACACCTCATGAGCTTAGGTAAGCATGCAGAGGTCTCTAATGGCATATGTTATGTTGCTCCACGAAGCAGAAATTATTGTGGATTATTTATGAGCCGAGGGGACAGCAAATGCAGATGACGGGCAGCTCTTTAAAAAGCTTTTTCCTTGCGCTAGTACATCAAGTGAGCCCCATGTAATCTCATTTGAAGATGTATGAAGACGCTGAAAGACAACACCGTTGGTGCAAAGACCCTATAACATGTTTAGTAATGGACCATACTATGGTCTGAACATATTAATTTATACAAAATAACCTAGGCTACAATAAGAATGCAAGTTCGTCTTACAGTGACATAAACGTATAGTTCACTCATGAAACACTAGATGGGCTGATGGGTCGTTAACTTAAATTGATGATATTCACAGCATTAAACTACTGATTGGTTCATGTTGCATACGCAGCCAATGAGCTTACTGCTTTACATTTAAATAGCTAGTTAGCATTCACTAGATCAGTTCACAGCATGCTTTCGAGTTCCTCTGAAACCCTCCACCTTCCCCAACTCCACCTGTATAGATCTATTACGGGTTATTCTATATGCCATTTGTGCAGCAGCAGTATATCTTAAATACTCATGGCACCGTATCGCCATATGTATTGGCAGTAGCAAGTTCTCGTACTTGCAGCAGCAGCAATAATCTCAACTACAGCAATACCAACAGCAGCAGCAATTCAGCAGCAGCAGCGGAGCAGATCTATTCCGCCAAGACTAAACACATTAACATTGTCATGTACATTACCATTCTAAACCCTCAGAGAGCTGTCATGATTGAAATAGGCTTACCTCTTCCCCAGCTTATACAGTTTTGGGGTAACACGAGTTACGTAATCAGATTACTTTTTTTCAAGTAACTAGTAATGTAACACATTACTTTTAAATTTACAAGAAAATATCTGAGTTACTTTTTCAAATAAGTAGGCTAATGCCAGTTACTTTGTTTTCATATTTATTGACTGACAGCTCTCCTGTCCCCATGTGGGAGTGCAGAAAAACAGATTCAGTATTCCTCAAAAATAATAAAAACCGTAAAATGCAAACTCAGAATATGAAGCAAACCTGCAATAATTAAATGTTTAACAACACAAATATGCTTTATGCATTTAATACCATTCTATTTGCTTCTGACCTTTGATGATCCAGTTCAGCCATACTAATAAGCAAAACTTACTTTTTTTTCTTCTCCTGTGTCCTATTCTTCCTGCAATCCAGAATAGCAGCACAGCTGAAAGATTTGTTTGACGAACATTCCATTAACGTTATTAGGAGAACATTGGGAGAACCTTGACCAAAGTTCTGAGAATGTTCATTATTAGCTCGGTCTGTGATTACCATGTTTTTAAGTTCTGTTTTTAAATTAATGTTGACATTTTTGGGAGGCATTAAGTCAAAAACATTCAGGTTCAGGTTTCTTTATTTTATATCCGTAGGTAAACTAGTTTTCAGTGAACAAGTTCAGAATATTTCTCATACATATCATAGACAATACAAGAGACAACACTATAACACTATAAAACAACACCAAACACTAAATCATTCAAATAAACCCATCGCTACTGGGACAAACTGTTCTTATACTGTTTTGTTGTACACTGTGGCATTCTAAAGCGTCGATTAGACGGAAAATGCTAAGACTCATAATACAGGGGATGATGCCTTTCACTTAGAATTGAAACACCCAGTCGCTGTACCTGCCTGCCTGGATACAGCGAAGCCAGGTAAAAGCATGATAAAACAAAATCAACTGTGTTTTATCAATTTAAAATTGGCACAGTTTCCTTAAAAAGAACAGACGTTGATGCCCCTTTTTACACACAGCTTCCCAGTTGGCTTCAAAACACAACTTTGAATCAATGTTTGTCCCTAAGTATTTATAAGATTGCACACACTCCACTGTTTGACCTTTAATGGATGTGTCATGCATAGAAACATTCTTTCAAAAATCAATTACCATATCTTTCGTCTTCGATACATTCAAATGAAGATGAGACTCCTCACACCACTCTACAAAGTCACTTATAACAGGTCCATGATTAGTCTTATTATTCTGAAGCAGACATTGGAGTTATACAACTGTCCTGATATTATAATAAAGAAAAAACTAATTGAAAGAATTAAATTATTGAAAAGAAAACATTAATGAGTAGTTTGGCATAATGTTGTTGTTGTTATTATTATTATCAATATTCAATTGCTTCATGTTCTTGGTCTTTCTTTTTTTTTTTTTGCAAAATCAAAATCATGTGGTGCAACCAACATGCAAAAACATTCAGGGAAAAAAGTAAAACTGTAAATGAACAGTGTAAAATATCACCTTCTACTAATTATTATTATTATTATTTATTGTTATTCTTAATGCTTCATGCTTCTTTTGTTTTCTTTTTTTGTTTCTTTTTTTTGTGCACAATCAAAATCAATGTGTGCAACCAACATGCAAAAACCTTCAGGAAAAAAGTACAAGTGGAAATGAACAGTGTAAACTATCACCTTATTACAGAATTATTATTATTGTTATTATTAAATTGCTTCATGCTTCTTTTGTTTCTTTTTTTTGTGCAAAATCAAAATAATGTGGTGCAACCAACATGCAAAAACATTCAGGGAAAAAAGTAAAAGTGTAAATGAACAGTGTAAACTATCACCTTATTACAGAATTATTATTATTGTTATTATTAAATTGCTTCATGCTTCTTTTGTTTCTTTTTTTTGTGCAAAATCAAAATAATGTGGTGCAACCAACATGCAAAAACATTCAGGGAAAAAAGTAAAACTTTAAATGAACAGTGTAAACTATCACCTTATTACAGAATTATTATTATTATTATTCTTTAATTGCTTCAATGCTTCTTTTGTTCTTTTTGTGCAAAATCAAAATAATGTGGTGCAACCAACATGCAAAAACATTCAGGGAAAAAAGTAAAAGTGTAAATGAACAGTGTAAACTATCACCTTATTACAGAATTATTATTATTGTTATTATTAAATTGCTTCATGCTTCTTTTGTTTCTTTTTTTTGTGCAAAATCAAAATAATGTGGTGCAACCAACATGCAAAAACATTCAGGGAAAAAAGTAAAACTTTAAATGAACAGTGTAAACTATCACCTTATTACAGAATTATTATTATTGTTATTATTAAATTGCTTCATGCTTCTTTTGTTTCTTTTTTTTGTGCAAAATCAAAATAATGTGGTGCAACCAACATGCAAAAACATTCAGGCGAAAAAAAGTAAAACTGTAAATGAACAGTGTAAACTATCACCTTATTACAGAATTATTATTATTGTTATTATTAAATTGCTTCATGCTTCTTTTGTTTCTTTTTTTTGTGCAAAATCAAAATAATGTGGTGCAACCAACATGCAAAAACATTCAGGGAAAAAAGTAAAACTGTAAATGAACAGTGTAAACTATCACCTTATTACAGAATTATTATTATTGTTATTATTAAATTGCTTCATGCTTCTTTTGTTTCTTTTTTTTGTGCAAAATCAAAATAATGTGGTGCAACCAACATGCAAAAACATTCAGGGAAAAAAGTAAAACTTTAAATGAACAGTGTAAACTATCACCTTGTTATAGAATGCCAAGGACACATTCCTCATCATTCATAAACAAAACCAAGGCTAAACAGCCAATGCCATGTGTTCTCAGAAGCTCATTATATGTGTAAAATGAGACCAAGCCACAGGCGTACAGTTTTTTCCGAAAGCATTACAGATGTCACGAGTTCAAGATGGGACCATTAGAGGAAGCTTTGTCCTCTGTCCGGTTTTTAGCTTTTACTTGTCTTGAAAAAGGTTGCTAACAAGTGGCTAAATGGGACTATAGCGGCTGTCGGATTCGTTAAACGTCATCGGAAAGAGCAGAAAATCTCATCTACATACTAGTCGCTTTCACAGCCTCATTGTGTTTATAATTGCTCTTTTGCAAACTATTCTAACTCAAACTCTCAGGGAAAATGTTTTTTAAATAAAGACTAAAAGAGTTGTTGGAAGCTTAATGGTGGTGTTCATTTACTGTAATAGCAGGTACGTTTAGTGTTTTCCCACTCTGGGCTATTGTATTTACGATCCACCTTCATAATGAACAGTTGAAGAGTAATCATGATGAATAAAATGTGTAAGAATCATAAACTTTTGTTGGTCACAGAGCTTATTTTCTAAGCTTGTGGGAATTACTGTGGACACAATCTTCAAGAAAAGGGAATTCATCAATATTGCCATGTCTGCGGTTTTCCCGTGGAAGTGGACTTCTTTTATACTGCAGGGGCGGATTTAGTGAATTGGGGGTCCCAGGAAAAATATAGGAATGGGGCCCTATACATTTGCACACATTTTCCTAGATCAACCTTGAGGTTCCTTTTTTGTTGTGATGCTGCTGCTTAATGGTGCCCCATATTTGTGTCCAATGTTTCTACATTTTTCATGTACATGTTATAATAGCTTTCTTTCATGTTGTAGACCACAAAATAAAACTGATTTACAGTTGAGATACAGGTTCACAAAAATAAAATAAATTATAAAATAATAAACCTCACAACTGAGCGTTTAAACCAGGGCTGAGTCAAAGTATAAATTATTATATTGATTTAAAACAGGGTTAAGAGGGTGGATTTCCGCATTGGTCTGAACAAAAACTGCAGACGGGATTATTGAAAATGTACATTCACTTCCTGCAAGTAGGAGGCACTTTTGGAACGTCAGAAATATACAGTAGAATGAGAAAAGTGTGAAAAAATATCGCCTATATTGACTAGGAAAGTCCACTGATGAGTTACCAGCGTAAGCCTGTGTGCAAGGCTGTCTAATTCTTAAACTTTGACAGTGAATTGAATGCATATCCTATGCTTGATCAAATTTTAGCCTTCTCAAATCATCAGGACTTGACTAAAATAAAATCTATAGATATAAAAGTTCAAGCATATAACAATGTTAGTTTAAATGTTTAACCCAGATAAATGTGCGCTGTTAGACGCATATCCAATCGTTTGCGGAGGAGTGGAAGCTGAAGCGCACTCTGCAGGACACGGAGGTGCTAGTGCGATCACTTGCATTTTTTTCTAACAGTGGAAACAACTTAAAATAGCCTACTTTTTGCTCATAAAGGTGAGAGTAATACATCATTATAAACTGTAAAGGGTCTAGTTTTATTTGTGTGCTCTCACAATATCAACAAAACGTTGTGCTTTTATAAAATAAAGCCGTTCTGCCGTCTCGGTTTTGAACAGGAGTGCTTCACAATGATGAACCTATACTCAGATATGATCAAAATATATAGAAAGCTTAAATTACTACTTTAAAACTAAATAATTCAAATCGAAAATAGACTCCTAATAAAATAAACTCATTATGTAATCCGTCCATTTCTCTCTAAAGGCACATCCAATTAGGAGATGGCGAGTCAGTTTTTTCATCACCATAATTGATGGAAGGCCCGATTATAATTTGCGATTTGTAAAATAGCCAACAAATTAATTGTTGTAGGCTAACCCGATCTCATGAAAGTGCTTTTAGCATTGTTTTCTGCTTCTATTTGGTGTGATATTGTTATGCAGAAATTGACGTTGGCATGCAAAAGACTGATAAATTCATAATTAATGGCATGGCTTGTTCAGTCGACAGAAATACGGGACACACAGACCTATGATAACTGCTGAAATGCAAATCTCTGGTCAGTCTGAGCGCTCATGGTACTCACAGTGCCGTACACCTGCAGGCGCCACTGACTCGGACGGTTGTCGTGGTAATAAACACCGTAAACAGCAACCGTTCGTGCCATTGGGCTAGTTTTGGCCATGTTTTTGCTGTGAACGAGCTACACTCTTAAAAATAAAGGTGCTTCACGATGCCATAGAAGAACCTTTTTGTCTAAATGGTTCCATAAAGAACCTTTAACATCTGAAGAACCTTTCTTTTTCACAAAAGGTTCTTTGTGGTGAAAGAAGTTTCTTCAGATTATAAAAAGGTAATAAAGAGATGGTTCTTTAAAAAACCTTTGACTGAATGGTTCTTTGTGGAACCAAAAATGGTTCTTCTATGGCATCGCTTGAAGAACCTTTTGAAGCACCTTTATTTTTAAGAGTGTAGTTTTGTAACGCAGATCTGGCAACCCTGGAATTCATTAGCCACAACTCTCCCAGTGCATTATTTATGTTTCTTGGGAAATGGAGTTTTATAATTCTTTGTCATCTTTATTTTTGTTTTAAGATTTTTAAAACGGTCCTTATCAACCTTGATAAAAATGGCAAATTGGCAGAACATTAGCCAAAGTTCTAAGAACGTTGCTTGTTAGCTGGTGTTTCACTCTTACATTTATCAAAATTAATTAAGTCATTGTATTTGCAAATTACATTTTTTGAATAAATTAACAGAAAAGAAAGCAAATGTCATGTCACTGACCCTAATATTGTATGTGTTGAGTAACAGTTTAGCCAATGCATTTCCTGTTGCAAGGTAACAGCTTTCTGCCAAAATTTCAATGTGCTGATGAAACACGCCCAGATTATATCCAATGATATGTTCTTTGAGCTTGCAAGTGGCTGCCAAACCACGCAGTGACCTCCCTTTCCTCTTCCCTCCACAGAAGACGTGCAGGAAGCATATAACAATAGGACCCCCTCTGCTCAAGACTTGCTTTGAGAAAAGACCCGCAGTGTGGACCATACAGCTCACACAGGCCTGTTTACCATTAATCTGCACCACTTGTGCAAGCAAGGTCACGAGAGAGAGCAGAAGTCATTGCCTGGTGGTCTGGCTCTAACCCGAGCCAGTGTAGGTCCTGTCAAGTGAGTAAGTGAGGCCACATGGTCTCCCAGATGTGATGTAACAACATGCCGAATGCTTGTCAAAAAGAACATGAGACGTCCCGCTGTGACAAATTTTTATCGCAGTGCAGTGCCTTGATCAGACGCAGTGGGTTCACACATGATAGACCCTCCACGAAGACACTGTGGTTGTGGATAGAAACCAAAGTTGGCATTAGATTACAGCAAAGAGGGCGAATCTCAATGAGAATATCACCATATCGATCTCGTTCTTTCTCTCTAATGGCTAGATGTTTAACATTTGAACTCAAGCGTCCTGGTGGAGTAGGTAGCTGGTTTTTCTTCAGCTCTTGTTACATTATCGCAGTCCTCTTTTCTAAATCATACCAGACATATGGACTCTCACGCTCCTAAACATGATCATTGAGTGGCTCTTTGTGAACTCTGAACTCTTTCGATTGGTGTTGATTGCTTGGGCACCTACTGAGAGCTGTCAAACAAGCAGATCAGAAAAGGGCTATCCTGTGTCTGCCAATCAGTGAACATGACCATATAGATTAAAGAGCAGAATCAAATGCATTAAAGCTGTCATTTGTTTGAATTGGCTCGTCTCAAACTAACATGTCCAGATGACAAATAATAATAAATATATCATGATAGTAAGTTCAATATAACATCATAATTTCATCTCATTTCAATTACAAATCATAATTAAAATGTGATTACGGCACTACAACAAATTTAATTTAATTTCAATTTAATTTAATTTAATTGTAATTTAATTTAATTTAATTAGCCTTAGAATATGGAGCATGTAATAAGAATAGATCATTATTTAATAAATAAATTAATAAATTAATATTAAACATGATTTCTTCATTTTTTTGTTGTGACATATTTCACATAGTACTACATTCGACATTTAAAAAAAATATCATTAGATTCCTTTATCATATCTGTTTACAATAAATATGCATTACTTTTTTTCATTTAAATCAGCATACATTACGGCACTACCTCAAAAAATTAAATATTAAAATTTTTATATAAATTAAAAGAAAAATTTAATTTTATTTAATTTAATTTTTGTGCCTTAAATAAGGATAATCTAACACACTGAGTAAATTCCTATAATTTGTTGGGGGGGGGGGGGGGGGTGTGGGGGGGGGGGGGGGGGGGGGGGGGGGGGGGGGTTGGGGTCACATTTATTATTATTGTTTATTATTATCAAAACTTGAGGGGGCACTAAATGATCTGGCCTGCTTAAAGTTTTCATGAATCAGCTATATCCCATCATGTGTCATGTGATCAGCTAATGGGTATGAACATGAACTAACTATAGGCTACTGTACTGTACAACTGCACATTAATCAGTCGGTCAGTTTATGTTGCTTCTTTATTTTAGTGACTTCGTAATGAATCTGCAATGTTCCAAGAACTCTAAATGCTGGAGTCTGCAGAGTTGTGGTCACAAGTTGCAAACAACTGTGTGATGGGGGAGGAAGGAAAAAGAAAACCCATTGGCATACACAGAATTCCACTAAGAAAGTTCACACAGATCCATGCCAAGCCAACACAGTTGCACAAAAACAAACAAGCATGAAACTGGGCTGAAGGGCACTTTGAATCTTCATTAATGACCCGTATCACTGTCTCCAGCAAATTTCCTGATTTTTTTCAGAATCATTCCAAGGTCCTTTGTCAAACAACAAGAGCTTGATAATTCAGTGTAATGCAGTCAATCAGTGATTTCCTAATTAACTGTCAAAAAGCCGCCACTTAGTTATGACAGCATATCTGACTGTGTTTAAGTATTCATTATACTTTTTACCAAAATGAGTTTAAGTGGGAGTGAGAATGCAACATTTCTAAAGCGTTGCTGATGTTACCTAATAAGTGAGTGGGTGTGGATGTGGTAAACCACAAAGACACTCAGCTCTAATTCAGACACAATCATAGTCATCCAACTGGGCAGGAGGCAAACACATTCATTAAACTATGAGTGCCATGATGCCACAAATCAGGAGAAAAGGTGCCATCAGTTTGTTTGTTTCCCAGCATTCTCATGTTCTTCATCTTTCTATGAAAAGAAATTAAGGTTTTTGAGGAAAACATTCCAGGACTTTTCTCCATATAGTGTACTTCAATGGTGGCCAATGATTTCAAGGTCAAAAATGCAGTTTCAAAGCAGCTTCAAAGCGATCCCAGCCAGGGAATACTGTCTTATCTAGCGAAACAATCGATCATTAAAAAAATAAATAAATTATATATATTTTTTTACCACAAATACTCGTCTTGCACTAGCAAGACTTAGTGCTGGACACGCATTATGTAGTGACATAGGCAGAAGAACTGACCCAGTGTTTACAAGTATGGAGAAGGAGGACTGTTCAAAAGTTGTTGTATGCTGATTTATATGTCTTTGTTTCAGTTTATTGTTTAAAATGGTCAGTTCATGTGCATATTCTTGATGTTTAAATCTTTTGAAACCTAAAAGATTTCTTACGCTATAACGTGACCTTTCTACGTAACTACAATTCCAATTCGGTTCATATGGTTTCGGTACAGCAGGAGGAAAAAAAACTAAACATAAATAGTTTTTATGAACAATGTTTTACTGAACAAATTGCTCTTTTATAAATGAATTCAATTATTATTAAAATTGTCTTATAGGGATAAAAATCTACCTCAGCTTCTTCTCTAAACTATAACTTGAAACTTGAGCGATTACGTGAGGGGTGAGATGTTCATTCAAGTTTATTTCACGTTAAAACTAGTAATAAAGATGAAGGGATGATCGCGCTCCTCACTGCCGTTAGAACTGAGGCTTCTATACAGCGATCTGTCACGCCACATCAAAGAGCATCAAAACGGCATTAATTGACTGAATTTGTTCGGTAGGCTACACATGCGTACCGAACTGAAAGACCGAAAATTTTCGTTTTGAATACGTGTACCGTTACACCCCTAGTTATTAGTGATCTGCAATGGGTTATTTTTGAGTTCTGCATTCTGAAATTATAACTATTTATCCAGAAAATAATCTAGAAAATGGAGAAGTACAGAACATAGGCTTGAAGAACAGACATCTGACTGTCCTGGACACGAGAAATCAGATTATGTTGTTGTAGAAGACGACTCCTTGTGCTCCATCAAACATCTTTTCCTCCACATTAAGTCGAATTTATTATTTTAAACCAATCTGACAGGCATCTTCTGAAATAATGGCTCATGTACGGCTGTCTGCTGAAAAGCAAATGACATCTTAAAAGCTTTCCTTTGGTAACAGGGTAACTAATCAAGATCATGCTGTGTCCAAAATAAACAGACCAGCACAACGAATTCTGAAAGTTTGTGTGGTGTGTGTGTGTGTGTGTGATGTGTGTGTTGTTTGCGTGTGTGTGTGTGTGTTAGATAAGTAAATCATTCCAGCATGTTTTGCAAAGAACAGCTTTGGTCAATAATGCATCCAAAGTTGTCATGTTTTATACTGTTATGTGATTAAATGACACATAATTATGTCCAAGATGATGAAAAGGAAAAACCATGAAAAAGTAGGCCTATATAGTTTATGTTCAACCATCAAGTAAGAGTAAAATAATTTCCTTAAAACTTGAATATATGTTAGTAAATGTGCTATTTATTTATTTATTTATTTATTTAAAATTAAGGTAATTTTTCAGAATTTGTGAATCATGAATATTTTTCTTGGGGTTAGACCATTTGCTGATTTAAAACTAAACTTTGCCATTTCAAATTATTTTTTTTAAAAAACACTTTAAATACTGTATATTATTGTAGGTCCTCAATCCGTGTATCATTCGATCATTCGTTTTTTTATTTAATATTGAAAGTAGAAAAATTAGAAAACGGCTCTTTTTTCGTTTTTTTCGTTTTTTTTCAAAAAACGAAAAACAAGAATTCAGCTTAAATTTTCGTTTTTCGTTCATGGGTGGAAAAATGAATAAACAGCTTGAATATTTGATTTCTACATGTGGGCGGGAATTAAATGCCCCTTTCTGCTGATTGGTCAGCCGAAGATCAAACCGTGCCTTCATTGCAGTTCTTCTGCCGTATCCATGCAGCAGATATAGTCCCCCGCTGCTGCAAGTTGTAGGATTCTAACACATTTTATCAATTTTATTTTTCTCATCATCAGACTAATTAATAGCATCCACCACAACTCGTACCGGGGCAGAGTCTAGACAGGTCTTTCTTCTGTGTAGACCAGCGGTTCTTAAAGTGATAGGGGGTCCGAGAAATAATTTGCTATAGCCTAAAGTATTTCCAGACTGTAAAGTCGCTTTTTTTTATCATGATACATAGGCCTACTGTGATTTATTCCAAAGTGATTTATATGATGCATTTAATGTAAAATAGTCTAAATGGAGCCTTTTAAAAGACGAGTATTCGCTGTGTTTCATGTTTGTGGCATGCGCCAGAAAGACTCTCAAGGAGACCGAGACCCGCTAAAGCAGCGCATTCTGTTGTTCTCTTTATTTTTCAAAGGCATGACATTTTGTAGTTATTTTGAACGTAACGTTACACAATTAAAAATATACATTTTACCATACGACTATAAATGACAGAGTATTAAGTTATTTCCCCTCGATGGGGAAAAAAATCCAAGTGAACATCAGTCAGTACTCAATATTAATTTAAACTGCTTTAAATGACTGCTGCTTATTTCCTGTGCACTTCAATACTGGTCTGCGCTTGACTTTAGTCGCTTCTGTCTGCTTATTGAGTTTATTTAACTCATCGCAATTTATTGGAACTGTGTGACTACTCACCTTAATGTTGTTCTAAAGGCTTATTACTTAATAACACAAACATGTCCTGCTCCCACTTGCCAATTTAATGGCAGAGAATGGTGACTTTTTTTTTTAAATGGATGCATATCTGTCGTAAAATAACCCTATGCATCTCGTGCCGTATATTTCAAGCATTCTGAACGTATACTGAGGGTTTGGTGAGAAACAAACCGAAATGGCAAGTTATTATATTTTATGAAACTCTTGCTTTGCAGTGTGAGTGCGCAGCAGCTCATGCCACGCACGAGTGCATATCCTTTTGAGATATAAATTATAATAAATTTTAATAAAACACAAGACTACATTATAAAAATCTAACAGTAGGCTATTTAATATCTGTTGTTCTCCGTTTGTCAATCAGAATGACAGTTCTTGCGTGAACATTATAGGCCTATATATACCCAAGCCAATTTATTATTCCTTCCTTTTTGTCTTAGTGTTTAAAATATTTATTTTGAAACAAATTAATTAATTTCTTAATTAAACAAACAGACTTACTGGGTGAGCAGTGTAGGCTAAGACAGCTGTCAGATCATACCCTGCCATGCCCAGCTGATGCAAAGGATATAATTTATATCTACACAGAAGAAAGCCCTGTCTAGACACTGCCCCTGTACGAGTTGTGTCGAGCTATTCATTAGTCTGTTTGTTTGATGAAAAAAGACTAAATGTAGTAGCAATAAATGCATTAAGGATCCATACAACTGCAGCAGTGGAGGACTATTATTCTGCTGCGTGATACTGCGTAAGAACTGATGATGGCACGGTTTGATATTCGGCTGACAAATCAGCAGAAAGGGGTGTTTAATTCGTGCCCACGTGTAGAAATCGAATATTCAAGCTGTTTATTAATTTTTCCACCCATGAACGAAAAACGAAAATTTAAGCTGAATTCTTGAAGGAGCCGTTTTCTAATTTTTCTACTTTCAATATTAAATCAAAAACGAATGATCGAATGATACACATTTCATCTCGTCCTTTTTTTCTTTTTTTTGTTTAAGGGGGATTCTTGCACATGATAGCAAATAATGGCTTCTGCTTGTGTGTGTAAACTTACTTTTTTTTTTTGTAATGTTCTTATATTTGGAAAATAAAACTGCTCTATGTCTTGTTTATAATACTAATAATAATAATACTAATAATAATAATAATATATTCTTATTTATTGTCATTTGTTAAATTAAATTTTATTATTGATATAATATAATAATATTATTTGATATTATTTTGGGCCCTTTTGTCAGGAATTTAAGAAGGCTTTTAATGAGGCTTTTTATTATTTCGGAACAGTTATATTATTATAGAACAGGTATATTGAAGTCATGGTCTGTTTTGAATTAATTAATTAATTATAATAGATGTAATAACTCAATCTGAACAAAAAATATGTATATTAACAAAAGATACATATATGAATGATTAATTTAGTAAATTAGCAATTGAATTTATTTTCTTTACAGATCATTATGTTGTGATTTAATAATCTGACCTATTGGCTAAACATGTCAGTCAAACCCGCCTCATTTCCTTCAGTCAGGGGGAGGGGGATTTGTTTAGGATGTCCATACCTATAAGCTGTTGGTGGGGTACGTCTTACATGCATCGGATGTGTAAGGTCTCTTCTGTAACAGGCTGTGTCTGCTCGTTCAAAGGCAGGTCTGCAGACGGGTGTGGTGGAGGAAATTGATTAAAGAAAGACACAGACTAAAAACACTAATCAGTGTTTTCCTGAAACGTGATTCTGGGAGGACCTAGAGAACAGAGGAAGCTGGAATAATGTAAACGGTCTGTTTCTCTAGAGATTCTTGAGATTACATTTTTGATTGTTTTTTTCTTTTTTTTTGTCAGAAATACACATGACTCAAGGGAACGATACACTCGATGGCCTCTAGCTCACTGACACTTTGAAGTTTTTGTTTTTTATGTGACTGCTTGCCATCTGTAAATGTCATTATTGCAGGAAGAATTCTCCAGATCCCCTCGGTGATGCTTTAGGCTTTGATGAAGAGCAGGTAGTGTATACGAAACAGACTTATGGCCACATTATTGTCAGAATAACTGATGATTAGTGAGATTTCAGTTTTGCTTTGAAGGTTTGTGTTTGGTATCTAGCACTGTTGGCATTTGCAATGTAAAAACAGCATTGATGAAAACGGAAGTGACTAAAAAATTATTCTGAGAAAAATAAACTTAAGTTAAAAAGAACATTATTTTGTGTATTTGTGTAATGAAATGTGTTTATCCGGTTGTAAGTTTAAAAAACATTATTTTCCACATACTGTACCATTATTGTTTCTCCTCTATGCCCCAAATTTCTGAAACGTGTCGATTTTTACAAAAACTCATCGTTCTGAAAAAGCGAGGTGTGCTCTGACTGGTCAGCTATCCAGTGCGTTGTGATTGGCCTAATACCTCAAGCGTGTGATGGAAATGGTACGCCCTTTACTATATTGTGATGCCCTGTCAGGCCTGAGTGACGAGACAAAAACATTAAAAACCCCATTATAAACTAGGCATTTCTTTCCTCCAGTGGGGACATATTACTGATTATAATGACTTATACTGTCCTTTTCCTGCATGCTTTGCATTGTGCCGCGTAAACATAAACCCATGTCTGCATTGTGATCGGAGAAATGACAAACAACAAACGCTACTCTACACTGCCCAAAAACTCGCGTTGAATCATCAGTGGCAAATCCTTTAAATGAAAATGTACTTACAGTCTTTGAGTCAGAACAGCCGGTATTGTAGTTTACTCTACCAGGATCAGTAAACATTACTCCATAAAATGTGCTGCACACATCTGAATATTTGGGTTGAACTGTTCTGGAACAGTGTTGTAAATACAAATTAACCACTGAGGTGTAGTCGTGTCCTCTTTTGGAAGACCCAACAAAGTAGTTTCGCTTTCACAACGAACACACGCGACCTAGCGTGAGCTGAGCCGGGCTAGCTTGAGATGATGCGGCGGGGTTGAACGTCGCTGCCCGGCCGGATTCGACGAAGGCGCGGGCAACGCACATTGATGACCCCCGCTGGACCTCCTCTTTTTATCCACGGCTAAAGCCGATCCGACGATCCACAGTGCGAATTTAATGTATTCCCTCAGCGACCAGCACAGATCAGCTCTAGGCATGACGAAGCACATATCGTCCTCTTTTGAAAGGCCAAACAAAGTAGTTTTGCTTTCACAAGAAAACACACAGCTCATCACGGCCGCACATGGTGGCAACAACAATACTAAGCGAGAATAAAAGTTACTCCTTCTTTCTTTGCGTGACCATTTGGACGGCATTATGCTAATATTCCCACATACTGACGTAGGCATGTGGGGGCGTGTTAGAACGAGCCGTTTTAGGTAGGCGTGGTTAACTCTTAACTTTTATAAAAAAATATATCTTTGGATTTGAGACTTTAGTTTTTGCAACTTTACAGATGATCTTTATGTTTGTAACACTCCAAAGAGAAAGGAAAAATTGAAATCGCATCATATGACCCCTTTAAATAGACACAACAACACCAGAGCTAATGACCAAGTTGGACTAGCTTGGACCAGCTAATTACAAGACTAGACGAACTGATGTCCATCTTGGACCAGATAACAATAAGTTTAGACTGGCTAATGACCACCTTAGACCAGCCTGAACCAGCTAATGACTATCTTGAACCAGTTAATTACTAGTTTAGACCAGCTAATGACCATCTTAGACCAACTAACGACTAGTTTAAACCAATTAATGACTAGTTTAGACCAGCCACCTAAGTGCCAGGTTAGACTAGTTTAGACCAGCTAATTACCACCTTAGACCAGCTAATTACTAGGCTGGACCAGGGGTGTGTTTCCCGTACAACGACGTAACTCACTGATTAACCACCATAGTACGATGCATTGTTGTGGAAACTAACTAGCCAGTCACGACTGTTTCCCGAACACGCTCGCATCTCTGTTGTTTGAACCACATTAGTTCAACAATATAGGGCTATTGTTAATGATGTCACATGCATGTGGTGGAGTAAAAACTTCTGCTATTTAACTGATTCGAGATCTCTAAGATGCTGCTGTGTTAAACATGGCACCTGATGACTAATTTGCTATTTTTTGTTCCCTGTCAATTTGCTTTATTTGATGTTTGATTCATCACGGTTTCCCTCTTACGTCATACTCTGGGGTTTCCTTTTGTGCATTTGTGCACATGCATTCATTTGTGCACTTCAAAAACTGTGCTTATTGAGGACGTGCAAAAATACAGAGATTGAAATGCTAAATTAAAATGTTAGCTTGCTTAATTTGCCAAAGAGCATATTTATTCAAGCCCACATGTCTTACTAACAACAAACTATGCTTCTAACCACAGGTTGAGAGGTGTAGTTCCAACCACGTAAGTTTGCAACACTGTTTGCAAATGTTCATTTGAATTATGGTTTCAGGAAACACAGAATCATTGAACTATGTTGGTAACGTCGGAAATTGTGACCATAGTTGGCTAACGATGCTTTTGGGAAACGCACCCCAGGTTGAACCACCTTAGACCAGCCTGAACCAGCTAATGACCATCTTAAATGAATTAAGCCAGTTAATTACTAGTTTAGACCAGCTAATGATCACCTTAGACTAAATAAGGAATAGTTTAGACCAGATAATTACCAGGCTGAACCAGCTTAGACCAGCCTCAACCAGCTAATGACCATCTTGGACGAGCTAATTATTAGTTTAGACTAGCCAATGACCAGCTTAGACAGCTGAAGACCAGCATAGACCATCTGATGATAATTTTAGACCCGCTAATGACCATCTGAAACCAGGAATGATCAAATTAGACCAGCAAATTACCATCTGAGACTGCTAATGACTAATTTAAACTTTCTAGTGACTAGTTTAGACTTTAGTGACTAGTGTAGACCAGCTAATTACCAGGTTAGGCTAGTTTAGACTAGCTAGTGACCACCTTAGACCAGTTTATTACCAGGTTGGACCAATTAATGATCAGATTGGACCAGCAAATGACCATCCGAGATAGCTAATGACTAATTTAGACTGGCTAGAGACTTGTTTAGACCTACCTAGGTTAAACCAGTTAGTGAGCAGTTTAGACCATCTTAATGACCAGCTTAGACCAACTAATGGCTAATTTAGACCAGTTAATAGGGGAAGTCGTGGCCTAATGGTTAGAGAGTCGGACTCATAACCCAAAGGCTGTGGGTTCGAGTCTTGTACCGGCAGGGATTGTAGGTGGGGGGAGTGAATGAGCAGCGCTATCTTCCACCTTCAATATCATGACTGAGGTTCCCTTGAGCAAGGCACCGAACCCCCATCTGCTTCCCGGGCGCTGCAGCAATATGGCTGCCTACTGCTCTGGGTGTGTGTTCACAGTGTTTGTGTGTTCACTGCTGTTTGTGTGCACTTTTGATGGGTTAAATGCAGAGCACTAATTTCTAGTATGGGTAACCATACTTGGCCACATGTCACTTCACTTCACTTCACTTAATGACCAGTTTAGCTGAGCTAATGACCACCTTAGACCAGCTAATTACCAGGCTGGACCAGCTAGTGACCAGTTAATGAGCAGTTTAAACCAGCTAATGACCAAATTAGACCAGTAAGTGACCAGTTAATGACCAGATTAGACTAATGGCTAGTTTAGACCAACCAGTGAACAGTTTAAACAAGCTATAATCACCATTTTAGTTCAGTTAATGTCCAGTTTAGACCAGTGAAATATACACAATTGTAGGCTAATAAAAGCAATAGTAGTAGTAGTAATAATAATTTAAAAAGAATTATTGTTATCATCAGTAATATTTTAATTATTTGTGTACACGTTTGTAAATGTATACATACTGTATATAATGTTAATTCTGCCTAAAACTCTGCTAGTACAGCTACTTGAATGTGAATGAGTGAGAGTCCTCCCTCACCGTCACTCCTCGCTTTCAAATACGCTTTGTAAAGTCAGTCAAGTTGTAGTTCAGGCAAAAGGAGGTCTGTAGACTTGCACTGGGACATTGACTTTGCGGATGAATTGCCCTCTAGCTAACTCTGAGAGTAACTGACTTGAGTGTTAGCCTCCAGAGAGTCAGGCTGCTGCTCAGTTGAGCGTCTGCGTTTTCAAGGAAAGTAGCCTCGTCTGACAGCGAACCGGGAAGATGCTTTCTGGAGTCGTTCATTTCACACTAGCAGCGCTTTTGGGTACGTTTTTTATTGTGTCTTATTTAGTCTGTTTTCGGTCAAATGAATGATGATGATGATCATGTCAAAATCCTGAGCGCGAAACTGTGCGCGTTGTTTATTCGGTGCATGTCATTCTACTGTATATTCCAAAGACCATACATGCATTATAATGTATTATTGATCTGGTTTGTTATATCCACTTTGACAGGCTGCGGTCTGTTATTCTGAACACAAGTTATTGTTATTTATCTTCTCGTAGACATAGAGAACATTACTTATAAACGCATGTTTACGCGGCGTAAAACGATTTTGCGCACCACATGCTTGCACAGTGTATATGTGCATTGTGCATATAAAATGTTTACTTGCACTTTTAGTCTTACATTAAGAGCAACTGGCTACGATTATCAGACATTTTTATTCCTTTCTCATATTATTATTATCACCATTACACTGACATTCTGCATTCTGGTGCCCTTTGTCATGTTTTGCTAAATAAAAATTTGTATGCATGAAGACATAAATATGACTTCTGAGAAAAATAATTGAAAACATGTACTCTCACATGAGATAAAGTTTTAAGAAATACAGTTTTATTCTACATGGACCTGGTCGCATCATGATGGCAGCTGACATGTTAGGATCACACACTTGTGCCATGCAATTGAAGAAGTTGCTAATCATTGTAGTAACAAAAAAATATATTTTTAAACTTTATATAGAACTTTCAGCCAGTGTTACACAAACTTCTTACATCCAAGTCAGTAGGTGTCAGTATACAGTACAAAACCATCAGTACTATTGAAATGTATAAGAGCCATCTAAACAAAAATAAAAACTTCCTAATGGCATTTCAAAATATAAATCAACATTTTGGCTGTTGTCCACAAAGCTGCATATTGGCAACTTTTAAATCATCCTTTCATATAAACCTTTAATTAATGTTAGGCTATTAAATGGCAGGACGAGCACTTGTTTAATATATAAAGAATAGCAATCAGTGTTCCCTCCCTATTAGTTTAACCAAATGAAGACAGCTCAGATCTCCTTGGGTGCAGTTTCTTAGGAATGCATGTGATAAAGGCTTGTGACCCGCGTTTAGGAATTGAGTTGTGGATGCAGCTGCAGTTAGAGGTTCACATTGAATCACATTAGGTCCATGATCATCACACAGTCGCTTCATCCATGCACTTAATGGAACAGTTTACCAAATAATGAAAATTTGCTGACAATTTACCACCCTCAGGCCATCCAAGATGTAGAAAAGTTTGTTTGTTCATCAGTGGAACAGAATGTGAATAAATGTAGCGTTTACCTCACTTGCGCACCATTGGAATCCTCTGCAGTGCAGGTGGGTGCCGTCATAATGGGAGTCCAAACAGCTGATAAAAGCCTCACAATAATACACAAGTAATCCACACCACTCCATCCATCAATTAATGTCTTGTGAAGTGAAAGCTGTGTGTTTATAAGAAACAAAACCATCATTAAGAAGTTTTTAACTTCTCACCTTAGTGTAACCTCAGCTTCTGGGAAATATGAGTCTCTATTTGTATTGCTTTCTCCACAGAAAAAAGTTGTCTCGTCTGAATCAGGAGACAAATATGCACAGATCAAGCACATTATACACCTTTTACAGAGTTTTTCTAACTCTGGTCCAGTCCCTACTGGCTAGCACACTTCAAAATACTGCTTTATTAACAATTTCATGCATATATGGTGCTGTGATAAGCATAATACTACATTACCAAAGGAGTACGCTGATACTCTTTGGTGGTTTTATTTTAGATCCTGTCATTCACTTACTTTTTTAGATGCTCCAAGATTACAGATCAGCACCTATAGTGGACAACAGTCATGTTTGTGCATGTCTGTCTCTTCCACTGCTCCAGAGACCCAGATGTGGTTATTGTAGTGGCAACATTTAAGCCATGTAAATTCTTAATGGAGATGAGGGTGCAGGTGTTTTTGGTTTGAAACACTAAAGGAAATTCATCTGTTTTCAGTCAGCGTGCGTGTAATTTGCATATGGATGCGTGGGACATCAGACACATACATATTCACTTGCATGTCTAAGGCCTGTGTAACATGTTATAAAAAGCTCTGTTGTATTTGTAGATTACTGAGTCATTTCCTAGTTATTTCCTTCCGATGTGCCGACGGTTTATTGCCGGGGAGTCCATTGGAGATTATGATTCTAATTATGATAAGATTGCTTGCAGTATTGTTTTCTGATAATACTCAAAATTACATAAACATGTTTTTGTTTGTATTTTTAAAATTATTTTGTTATTATGTTGATAAATGGCACTGACTAGCAAATGCCTTAAATATCCCATACATTTTTTCTACAAATTTTTTTTATATATATAATTGTACTGTTTATATTTTACTATTATAGTCATTTTTTATATTTAATAATATTGCTAATAATTTATGATATTGTAGACTAATAGATTGCATACGTTAAAGTTCAGTCTGTGAATGTTGAGATTTTTTTCCATGGATAAACAGTGTGTCCGGTTTATCTCCAGGCTTTGATAGGAATGCATTCCTTCTGTGTGTGCTTTATGTACAAAACGCCTGCACTGTCTGGGATAAATAATGAGTTCATTGAATGCTTAACAGATTCATAACAGCAGAACGGTTTGTGCACCCTGCCGCCTTTCACCCCAAAATGAAACTCTCATCATTTACTCACTGCTCATTTTTTTCCCCAGTGTAGAACACATACAAATATATTTTGAAAAATATCTCCATGTTTTTTGTACATATAATGAAAGCCACTGTTTTGGACCCCATTTACTTTCATTGTATGGACAAAAACATTTCTCAAAATATCTTCTAATGTGCTCCTCACTGAAACGACATGAAGGTGAGTAAATTACAACCGAATTTTCATTTTACGGCCAACTATTCCTTTAAGGCATCTTCAGCGCATACTCATTAAACATGTTTCACTTCATCAAGTGATTAGTTTTTATCCTGAGCGTCTAATATGGCTGACTCCAGTTTCTTTTCAGCCCTTTTTGTCTAATTTAATAAAGTGAACCAAAAATAGGGTCATTAGGAGATGAACGGTCAAGTGTAGAGCGAGACGGGCTTAAGTCAGCCATCTGCCACTCCCCTCTCGCTGGCATGAAGAAGATCTCCACAGTTATAAATCCAGAGCACTTACTGGCAAGGGCTTCAAATCTCCCTTGCTTTGAACTGTCTTCTTCCATACTTGGAGACTTCAGATTGCCGAATGCATTCCATTACATGCAGACAAGCCCCAGTCCTTTCAAAGGAAACGCTCTGACTCATAATTATAATAGAAGATGGTTGTAGACAGTAGACATGGTTCATATGCTTTATTTGTGCTACTACAGTATGTTTCCTTAGAGAAATAATCTCCAGACCTGGCAAATTTGGAGTTGATGGTACCCAATGAGGAGTTCAAGAGCAGGTTGGTCATGGAAAACGTCATAATGGCATCAATACGATTTGGCAAACCACTTACTTGTCTGAGAACTGGCACAGAATGGGCAGTTCGGTTTAAATGATCATAATAGACATAATTACCACTTTGGTCAGCCTCCAATTTAAACAACTACTCAACAAGCTACTGTGAAAACATTCACATTGAATATGATACATGGCTACCATGCGATCTGGAAGGTTTCTCATAAATTGTTGTGATAAGGCTCGTTTTTTGTTATTATGACATGATCGCAAGGAAGTATTCCGGGTTCCAGGATATTTTAAACATTCTTGCTAGCTGGGAAAAACATCTCCCGTCATCTGTTTTGTGCCAGTGGCTGTTAAATTCTGGAAAAGTACTGTTGCTTATTTGGGCGAGTGAACCGGAGGCTGGCACATCCCTCACTGGTGCACTGTTCCTCCGTCAAATATACCAGTGACTGAAGTTTCCATCCCATTTTAGCTTCCTTAGGTTCAAAACCATCTCCGACTTTGATCTACAAGTGACTACTTAGGAAAATCATGTCTTTTGTTTCCAGTCACTCAAAAAAACGTAAGCGCTCATCGGTTTAGTTAAATGGATAGTTCACTTAAAAATAAAAATCATAATTTACTGTCCCTCCAAAGCGGTATGACTTTCTTTTATGGAACACAAACGAAAGTATGTTTTAAAGAAGAATGTTTTAACTGTTTTTGCCCATACAATGGACAAAAACAACTTTGGACCCCATTGACTTACATTGTATGGCTTCATAATATTTGAATGACATAACACCCTCAGTAAATGATGACAATTGTGCACAAGACCTGAACTTTTAGTGTAAAAGTGCATCTGACTTTAAAGCTTGTCTTTGAAGTGGTTCAGTTTCCTATGGAGCAGTTTCTTGTACATTTCAAACAAACACTTGTGACCTTGTACACTTACTTAAAAAAAGAAAAAGAAAGAAAGATGCACAGGAAGTAACACTTCTGAGACCGGAAGACTATCATTGTTCGCTTTAGTTCAGAGATCTGCTGATGCTTTTGCATGTCTTTGTAAGAACTATAAAGGCAAACTACTGTAAAGTAGAGCTCATTTTTCTTTTCTGCTTTCAGCTAGTGCAAATTTCATGCATTTCACAGTTTTTCCTCGACGGATTAGACTCATTTTAATCAAATGTAACACATTTCTTAAAACCATAACAACAAAATCAGAACTGTCAAGTACAAACCTGGCAAAAATCAGTTCAAAACTTAGTGTTCTTTAATATAAATCAGACGTTGCCTTCAAAGACAGACTGATGGACTGAACACTCATTACACACTGTCAGATTTAATAAAAACAATATGACTATGGCCTCTTACAGTGAATGAGATTTCACAGAGCAGCCTCTAAACATTTTAAGCTTTGCAACATAATACTGCAGTAATCTACATAAATTATAGTGATTATCCTGGTAAATATATGACTAGAAAATTGTAAACAATTCCTTAAAATACAGTTTGTTTTTTTGTGCTTACAGTACTGGGTAAATTAACCATCATTTGAGGAAGAGGAGCTTTGGAACTGGGAAAACTCTTATGTTTGGATATGCATTACCGTCACACATTTATGTTAGATAAAAATTAGATAAAACAGTTTGTATGACAAATGTGTGATCGCGTTTATTCTGAATCAGCGTCTTATCTCCTGCCTGGATCAGGAAAGAAGTTACTGTAATACATTGCTCTGCTTTCTGTGATACACCTTCCAGTTTACCAGAGCAAAGGTCAAATGCAGTAGCACTGATTACATCTGACACAAATGTTTGGGTGTTACATACCAGGAAGGAGCCAGGCGGTTAGAGGGTAGGAGGTGAAAAGTAAGAGGGATTTGTGATGTCAGCCGAAAAGGAAAAATGCTTCAGAAGCGCTTGTTCTTGGTAAAGCAGCATTCCTCAAAATGAGGACCGTTGTAATGAAACATCATAGGGGAAACCACTGATCTCCCATAAAATGTTCTACATAACAAGCCAGACATTTAGAAGCAGCTAAAGAACATGACCCCAGGGATACGACCCGCTGACCTCTCTCTCAAAGGCCGTAAACATATATACTTTACAGGTGCTATTTCATCTGTGTGTGTGTTTATGAGCTGGCTGGGGCATTGTCAAATGCTATTTTGCATGCTTTGTTTCACTAGGCCTTGCATGTGGATTGTGTTTTTATGCAAATGTAAACATTTGGTTTACTTTTATGTTTTGAACATTTGCTGTTTCTGATGTAAATGGAACCAGGGTAGCATTACTAGCTGGCTGACATAGTGTTTGGGGATTATTTTAGGGTCTCTTTCTGCAGTTACATTGTTACAACAGTAGTCATAAGTAAGTCGTTGAATCATTCATTTAACCAATTTGTTGCCACAAATCTGTGTGCTTGGCAGAATGAAACAGTGTTGCCGGCCCCAATTTGTCACTGTAGTCTACTCATAGTAATAGGTGAAAATCAGTAATGTTAAAGAATAGTACTGTATGTATAGATTCAAAGTAAAAATTCGCTAAAAAGAACCGTAGGGAAAAAGTACCGTGAATGATCCAGCTAGCATTCTGTAAGATGACATTCAATTGGACACTTCACTATCGCCATGAGTGCCTATGGAGAGGATTGTGAATGGTATATTCTGTCACATTTATTCCGGAGTTCATTCATGTTACAGCATATATATAAAACATACGCTTAAATGGTTGTGAAGTAATTACATTATTTTAAAAAAGTACTCATATTAACTGCAGAAAGTATAGTGATCTTTAGAGACATGGGCCTCTGTTCTATGAATGATCATTGAATCATTCATTCAACAATTTGTTCGAAATTGCTGATTCTATCAGTAAATAAAGATGCAGAGAGTCTGTCTTTAATGATACAGATATCATTGAATCATTCCACTGCACCATCTCTATACCAAACAACGCACGGACGGGGGGGTCGGGTGGTCTGTGCAGGGGTTGGGGTAGGGGTGAGGGGGGGGGGGGGGGGGGGGGAGTAGGGGGGGAGGGGGAGGAAGAAAGATATAGATGTTGAGTGAATGATCAATGATTCTTCATAAAGAGTAGTGTAGCATTCCTTTTTATTTTCTTTACTGGATGAATCAGTGTTTTTGAATGAATCTGTTGAATGAATGATTCAATGACTCATTCTTAA